>CADDXX010000029.1:231576-241721 GCA_902810485.1 Alauda arvensis | reverse complement strand
GGATGTACTGTTAAGGAAGAGTTTTAGGATCTTCCAAGGGAGAAGGATTTCCTTGAACAATTATAGCTACTAAGTAAAGAATGTTTCCAGAACCCTCTGAAGCATCCTGCTGAGATGTAGGAGGAAAGGGATGCTCTGCTGCTTTCTCCCAACCTGAAGCTCCTGTAAGAGGAGTATGTTTTCTCACACTCACATGGGAGGTGAAGASTAGTTGCCTGAGCTGAATTACCTGTCTGGTCTCCTTTGCTCGGGTTGGACTTGAGCCACTTGCCAGGTCAGCTGTTGTCTCTTGGGGATGATGCAGTGGCAGCAAGCCTCCTGCCCCTCCAACCCAACCACTGCCTTTAATAAGCTGCACCTCCTTCCCTGTATGCTTCTGACTGCTGTTTCATTACCAAAAGGAAGTTGTCCTTTAATAAAGACCTAGCAGTAGTGTAAGCAAATCCCAGTGGCRAGGCAGTGTGTTAACTAATTGGATTCAAGAGCTGGAATCAGGAGCAAAATGAGACCAACCAAAGCCATAAAAGCAGGTTTCTCTTTAACAAGGTCACACCTTCAAAATCTTTGTCTCTTCTGTTTACTGTTATTTAAACACTATGATCTTCAGTGTGGTTATATCCTCAGGTGAATTGTATTTAACCCCTGCTACACTCACAACTTGAGAGTCAATTGTGTGTGCACAGAAGAAGAGAGAGGCATGATAGAAACACATTTTCACTTCCAAACTGTGATCTCTGTGTGAAATGGTGTTGAACAGAAACATGCTATTATGGCTTGACCTTGGTCTTTCTATGTTGAAAAGATGATAACAGATTTCACTTACAAGTTGCTGTGGTCTTTTATTTCTTTCCCATTTGTTGCTTTCTTCGTGCAGGTCACAGATCCTATTTTAAATCCTTATTAGGAAGTTGAAATCAAAGATGTTGTGTCAACATTATCCAAACAGGAGACCAGACAAAGAGGCTTTGCTGCTAGGATTACTATTGCTAAATCAAGGAATACCATTCATTCATTCATTGTAAAGGGAGTTCTGTTAAGCCCTGAGTAAAGCAGCAGCAAGGAACTGCGTTAATGAAGTGCAGYTTGTCTTAAAATATTGAGCTCAGAYTTGTTCAGGATAAAATGCCTGCTCTCAGAGTAGCCATTGAGTAGCTGAACTGAGCCTCTCTTGAGCAAGGCTGTGTGGCCCAGAGGTGACTGTGAAGCCCTGCATGCAGCCCAGCTCTAACCCTGGCTGGGGACAATGAGCCAGTAGCCTTCCCAGAGAAAGTGGATTGCAAACCTCTGGGGCCAGGTGAACGTGAAGAAAGCATTTCAAACTCAGTACTGTTTGATCTAGTGTTGGATGCTGTAAGATCACAGGTATTTTCTTCATAATCTTGTTTAATTCTTGGCACAGGTATCTAGGAAGGAAATGGCAGTGAAAAGAGGAGCATTAAGGGCACTACTTCCTCAGTGCTACCTGGGGAGATGGAACCAACTTTTGTCCTTATTTTACAGAAGMCACCCATCTTAATGTATGGTTACAAAAATGTCCTATCCTACCTCCTGGCCTGTATTAAATGAACAGCTGAAATTTACATTAAAAGCGTCTTCATTTGTCTGTGTTATTTTTATAAGGGAAAAATTGGATTTTTACTACCTAAATAGCACAGCATGYAAAGTATTCTCAAAGGTTAAGTTTTAGTAATTCCTTTAGAATGAATAGTATTTACTGTTAAGTATAGTATTTACTTCCAATGCCTGGAAGTAAAGTATCATGTTTGTTTCTCTTGTGCACCTCCTAAATATAGAAATAGCAATATAGTAGATAGGAAATATGTAATGGGTTCAAAACCAACAGTGCCATGCTTGTCTAAAATGAAAACCATATGAAAGGGGGCAGGAAAGGCAGCATTTGCCTCTTTTTCTAATGAACCTTTTGTGATGTGCAACTGCAGATACCAGAATGCACCAGTGAAGAGCAGAGAAGGCAGGAGCTTGGTCAGCTGGAGGAGGAGCGCATAGTAATACTGAATAACTTGGAAGAACTTGAGCAGAAGATCAAAGAATTAAATGACCAGATGGATGAATCCTCAAGAGAGGTATGAAAATATGGGTTTGGTTTTCAATGTCTTGCCTGTTACACAGAGCCTAAGTCTGATAGGTTCAGCAAGTACAACAGGGGGGAACTYGTGGATGTGCATAGCCCCCATATTCTGTGCTTTTTCACCAGAATCACAAACCTGGCAGTCTCCTGTTATGAAGGGTATTTTTCTMCAGCTRAGGGAAGTTTATGATGTTTGGATTAGCCTTTCCCAGCTGTAACCTTTACACTCTGAAGTGGAATTGGAACAATCTTGCTTGTTTAATGGTTACTCAGTTGATCCAAATACCTTGTGTCACTTGGGAGTTTTATGGTGCTATCTCCTGTGACTGTTTAAAGAGAAAGGAAGTGAGACAACTTCCTTTCAAACCTCCTTGGCTTCACAGTGGCAAGGGTATGYTGGCACCCCCTTGACTTCTGGAATCTCACAGTTGCAAACTAAGCTGGCCAGGCATTTGGGTTGTGCCTGCTCCAATTATCAGCAACAGGAAAGAAACAGCTGTTCCAGAAGGGTTTCCTACGGAGCCTGGGCACAGAGACAGTATCATAGCAGGAGGAAACACAGAGAAGAGATAGAAAACAAAAAATTTTGGAAAAAAGAATCTTCAAGCTAAAGTTGGTTTGGACTTTATTTTGCAGTATTTTATGTTGCAATTTTACTTTTTCTCAAATTTGTGACCTCTTTTTAACTTTCGTGGCAGAAATACTTCTGGGGTTATTTTTTCCCCTCCCYTTTTTAAAAAWTATTTCTCTCTTGTGAATCAACTCATTCCCCTCCCCCCTGAAAATAATGTGTRTCAAGATTTCTTCTGACTCTGGACTGCTTCTCAAAGATGTTTTGTGTTCCTAGTTGGATATGGAATGTGCCCTTTTGGATGGGGAACAGAAATCTGAAACAACAGAGCTGCTGAAAGAGAAGGAAATATTGGATCATCTAAACAGAAAAATAG
Source organism: Alauda arvensis (assembly GCA_902810485.1). NCBI lineage: Eukaryota > Metazoa > Chordata > Aves > Passeriformes > Alaudidae > Alauda > Alauda arvensis. The sequence continues at coordinate 238,685 of CADDXX010000029.1, read as the reverse complement.
CTGAACTGGAGAGAAATGTTATTGGTGAAAAGACAAAGGTAATTCAGTTATTGTAGCCTGCTGTGTCCTCTGTTCCCCTTGAATTTCAAAATATATTTAATGGTTAATATTAATGGAGTTTATTTGATTAAAAACTGCCTGTAAGTAAATTTGCTTGATAAATATGGARGAAAAAATAACTGTTTCACCATAATTTCCCTTTAACAGTATTGTTTTTCAAGGTATGATTGACAAGGAAAATATAGTAAGCTAAAGTAAAAAGACCTGACCTACTGTGAAGATACTTTTATTAATAAAAGACCATATAGGGCTTGTACTTGGGTTATCTGTTGTTTAAAAGAAYATAATTAATTGAACTGTTCCAGTAACCTCCATTATRTAATTYYRGGGGAAAAAAAGAAATTATTTTCTCAGCAAAGGAACAAAATGAAAAAAGGGTGCAGTTTTATGTAATATCATATAGAATATATAATATTCTATATGACATCCATCAAGTGTGTAATTTTAAAGTAATTATATTGTTTTATTTTGTTTGCTGACTGACAATTTAAGTACTGTAGAATATTCCCTCTGCAATTAAGACTCAGAAATTAATTAGTTTTGATATAAAAATTGTCTCAATTACACAAGAAATAGATAGACATATATTTCCAAAATAAGATAGCAGTGTAAGAAGATATTAAGTGCAGAAATGGAAAGGGCCTGGAAGATGAAGTTGCATCCCTCAAGCCAGAGAGTGCTGGTTCCCTCCAGMGGGCTCTTTGCTGGCCTCTCCAGGCACCACAGTTCCCTTCTCCACAGAAGGAGCATGTGCCACAGCCAATAATATTTCAAGGTCAGGAAGTTTTTCCAGGGATTTCAGCCAGTGTTRTTTCCTTTTAAAATTTCATCCTCYACCTCATAATTTAGACCTGTCACTTGTGGAGTTGCTCTAGCTAGTCTCTCCTCTTTACTTAAGCTTTCCAGAAATATCTGGAAGTCTTCTGCATTTTTTRCTTATAAAGCTGCACGTTTTCAGCGCTTTCACAGTTTCCATTTAATTCACCCCTTGCAGCTTGCATTGTTTTATTCTGAGCTTTCTGTCTTCGATTTCTGCCTGGAGCCTGGCTGCTGTTTTGTGGCTGTGCTTATCAAGCCTCTCTGAAAAGGAGAGTGGTGCTCCCACATCTCCACTCTGTGGGGAGACAATGCACTTTCAGTTGGGGTTTGAATCCCCCCTGGACTTTCCTGTCTGCACTTTTCCTTGTGCTTGTGTACCCCTCACTGCTCCTTCAGCTTTCAGTGTTGCCTGTGCTCACATTTTAAGTTGCCTATGGGACAAGTTTCATACTTGCTTTTGAGCAGAAAAATGAGTTTAAAGTGGGTATCAGCAGACAGGGTGTGCAACCAGATCCCCTTCAAAAGGATGCTGCTAGAAGTTTTGGTTGGTAAGTGGTAATAAATAAGATGTTCAGAAATTGAGGAGATATTTTGTCTTTTGTATTGGCTTTTAAGTAGCCTGAAAGTTCMGTTAAAAAAATTGTAAAATCTGGAGAAAATTTAAATTTCTTGCAGTTACCTGTTAGTGTGTAGGTATCAGTCAGAAAATTCAAATGACAGGTCTAGTTTAAATTTTCAGTTGAAATGAAACATGGGAAGCAGCCTATAAAAAGCAGTTTTTGTTTAAAAGGCRAGTTCACTCAAAACATTTTTTTCAGTAGGAGGCATAGCACTAGTCAGATCAGCTACAAAATTTTAGTTGTATTTTCTTTTGTGTTTCTCTTTGTTTTAAACAAACAAACAAACAACCCAGCTGTGAGTGTGTGCTCTAAAGGTGAAGCCATGGCTCAGTCAATACTGAAATTATCTTTGTAGGAATACACTCACTTTTTTTTKGTTGTTGTTGGTTTTGTTTGTTTGKTTSGTTTGGTTTTTTTAATATGTCTCAAAGCATTGCATTAAAGTGAAAGTTGAAAATAGAAATGGGAGACAGGCTTCTACAAAGGGAGTAAAATATAAAGTGACAGCTGAAGTGTTCAGAGGAAAGTGGGGTCAGCCAGCAAAACAGATGGCACTGATCTTGTCAACAAATAAAAGTTCTGGCTGGCATGAGAGGGTAGCATTTTTTAAAGCTTGATCATTGTGTCTGTGTTGAAGTTCAGCCATGCAGATCTGATGCAAGATAGTCAACATCCTGGCTCTGTAGTAATGCAGGATCAACCCCCACCCACAAAAAGGGGGCTCAGGTGGAGCTGATAGGTGGTCCCTTTTGCTCAAATATTTTGAAACTTAGACAGAACTAAGGCTTGGATTTTGACCAGGAATTTCCACTCTGCTGGTGGTGCTTTTTGTGTTATGTCTTGCTAAAACAAGCAGTGTCCACAGCTTAGTCACAGTTTCTGTGACTAACATTTGCCTGAATATTTCACCCCTACCAMTACCTGGGGTCTTAGTTTTGGTGGCTTCARGGCAAGAAGCTGCTGGGGTCTTGAACAGTGGTTAGTTACATTTCTGCCAGGGTAAGGAGTGATAGCTGAATACACCACATGGTGTTGGCTGTCTGGAGGTGAGAGAGGGAGTTAATTTCCCTGGTGAAACCATGGTGGGGCATTAGTGCTGCCCCATTAGTGCTGTGTATGATGGCAGTTGTCTCTGGAGCAACTTGAGCATCTCATGGAATTTGCCACTGATCTTGGCACCTGTTTGACAGGAAACTCCTGCCTTCTTGAATCTCATCCTTACCCATGCACCTGTTTGAAAAAACCTGTGAAATTCTTAAAAAGAGAGAGAATAAACTGCAATCTAATTTTTGGGCCATGTAATGTACTTGAAATGGACTGTAGGTAGAAGCTCTTGTACTACCTTCTACCTGACTATTTGGGGTTTTTTWAAGTTATTATTTTGTTAAATGTCTGGTGCACGTTTCATTTAGGTGATGGCACAAAGTTTTGCCAAATTTTTCMAGTATTAAAACCCCAATTGTTAGTCCTTACAAGGCAAAAGAATTAGAAAACATACTGGAAATCAGAAGGCAGGAGTGAGTTCAGGTTTGGGCTGTTGGTGTGCTCTTTGCTGTGGTACAATGTCTCTGTGTCCCAGCCCCTTGTTGTAAACCAGGGATGTATTTTGTGAGTGGGTTTGTACATTATATGTTAAACTGCATGCTGGTCTCATCTGAGTCCCATGCTCAACTCTCTCAGATCATGAGGGACTCGGGGGGGAGAGAGAGCAAATGAACCAGTGGTGTATTGAGGGTGTAGTGCACACCCTCAGATGAGTTGAAAGCATTTCCCTTGCCTTGGTGATTATGCCACCACACACATTGTAAGGAGTGAAGCAATTTGTGTTGGTTTATTTGGGTTTTGAAAATCAGAACTGTGGGTGATTGCCCTTTCAAAAAGATGACAGAACCTTTCAGCAGCCCTGCAGGACTTGGCATAGTTCTGATGTGGTCCCTGGCCTGTCTGCCAGGTGCAAGTGTTGTCAGGGACTCAGTCCTAAGGTGGGGTAGCTGCTTCCAGAGCTGTTTCACATGTCCTGTGCTTTCAGCTGTGCTGAAAACCRTGCTAGGATATGGAGAAAAGTCCAACTTTGCCTCCTTGGCTGGCCTTCAATAGCTTACAATCTCCTCCCTTTCTCCTCCCTTTCTTCTTCCTCCTTTCTTTTTCTCTACAGAAAAAGATGACAACCTACATACGTGAATATCAGCTGTTTAAGCTATTTAATCACAAGTCCCATTTATGCAGAGAGAGCCCTGATAAGTCCTTTCTAACACAGTTTGACAGGTACAGCTTGAAGCTCTCCGGGAAAGAGCTTAGTTACAGATCTTGACAAAATGACTTTGAGCACAGCCTGCTCTGGAGGGAGCTGAGCTGGGCAGTAGCTGAAACGTGCAAGCAGGTGCAGCTTTTCCCTTCTCCCTGCCCCTAGGACCTAGCTCCCTGTAATAGTCATGGCAGTACTCTCAGTGTTCAATACTGATGCTGTTGTTTGCAGTGGAACAGCACCTCAGGTCCAGGGTGCTGTTTACATTTATGACTTCCTTCCAGTGAACCTTCACTCATGAGACTTAGATCAGGATTGATGTTTGTCTATAAGGAAATTGGAGAAGATTGTATTTGCCTGGCTGGACATCCTCCAGCTCTGCAATGTGCTTTGTTTTCACATAGTGCCTCCATAATCCRTGCCATTTTAAAACAGACAGTCCAGCATATGGGAAGAAGGATGGTTAATGATTCCCCCATACCCCGTGTCTCCAAGTAAAGCATGAGGCTGAAATTACCAGGGAAAGAAAGAATGGATCAGTAAGCATGAATAAARAAGAATAACTGAAAAATAGTAGTGAATTCAGCAGATGTGCTGTGGAAGGTAACCACAGCTAAATGGGGGTTTTGGGAGACCATTCCAAAACATGTAAAAGTTGAGGCTCTTAAAAAAGAGAGGGAGATTATTCCTTTTCTTCTAGAGGACCTCTGCCTTATGTCATGGAGAAATATGTACTCTGGAACTCCTTTATCAATCTGAGTTTCCTGTCCCTCTTCAAGAGCAGAAATCAGGATCAGCTGCTAGGGGATAACTCATCATTTTTGGAATGAGTTTAGTTTTTGTCCACATGCTTTTGTGGAAATATTTTTTCAGAATATCCCAGACATGCCAAAACACTGGAAGCTTAGCCTCTGCTGAATTTGTACTGCAAAGACTTGCAAGAATAGAATGAAGGAAAGAGAAACTGTCTGGTGAGCCATCAGCAATCAAAATTAAATATAATGGTCGCCTCTCTCCTCAATCCTTTTTCTTCTGGATGCAAAATTCCTGCTGCTGGATTTTATCCTGATAAATCTGACAAATTCATGTCTTTTAGCTGGTCAGCTTCCAGTTCAGCAAGATGTGAGGAAGTATTTTAAAAGGATGAGCTACCATGTCCATAACATTATCTACCTCCCTAAGACACAATACACAAGATTAAGTGTTTTGAGGAATACTTGTATCTGCTGGATATATCCACATAAGGTTATCCTGTAGAGAAGCACTAATGACCACAAAGATGATTACAAAGACCCAAGGAGAAAAACCTGAATTCACAAGCCTTATTTTAAAACATTCATGAGAGAAATATCAGAATGGGCTATACCCCTAATGGGAATCCTCTTACTGTCATCTAGATGTTGAAGACTGTAAGAATTTGAATTTTATGACTTGAATGTTTTTTTCTTGTGGTTTGGATGATTGTTTCCTCATTTACACTCATGAAGGAACAGTGCTGTAGAATCACAGGCTTTCTTTTGCCTCCCCATCTGTTCTCCAGGACAACACATTGCAGTGATGAGAGAATGAGCTTAGAAATTCCAAAAAACTTGAGTTGTCTTAGGAGCAGGTTAATGTGTGCACCTATTGGATTTTTTTTACTTGAAGCAGAGGGATTGCTTACTCTGATTTAAAATGTTTTTTAATGGTACATGCCTCTGAAATAAAACTGAGATCTCTTGTATAGATGCCATCACTGAATACAAGCTGTTACAGAATAAATTATATTACCACTCATGCAGAAAAAAGAACTATTATGAACAACCTTCTACCATCTTACTATGCTCCTTTTCATATGCCTGGCATACTTTTTATTTTCTCCTCTTAGTAGCTTTTGTCATGAAACTGACAGGGATTTACTGACAAAGAATTTAATTGTGGCAAGTTTCATGTATCTGTCCGTAAAGAGATCAAGGAATGCAAGAAAGAGYAGTCAGAAAATACAGAAAAGGAGGMTGTACAGTTTGCACAGGGGATTCTGTTTGATTTTAGTGGGATTTTCTGGTCAGTTATAAGCAGTTACATTTCTCAGAAACCTGTGAGACTTGTGAGACCAGCTGATTCCGTACTGAGAGGGACTGAATGTGCATGTCTGARGTTTAGTGTGGGTTATGAGATGTTGCTACCTTAAAACTTGATGATTTACAGTGAGTTGGACTGAGGAAGATCCTGGAGTAGTTCAGACTAGAACATGGAAGGTATTAGAAGCGAATCATTCAGCTTGGTGGGTTTTTTCTTTCATTCACCTTGTAGGCTTATTTACAATTTCTCTCTGAAACTAACACATACCTTGGGTTTTGGAGGGGGATTTTTTTTGTTTGTTTGGGGGGTTTTGGGGGTTTCTTGTGTTAGTTTGGAGGGCAGGGAGATTTGCAACATTGGTGAGTGAGCCCAAATCACTTAGCCATACAATTCATTGCACAGTGAGCTAGTAAAAATATAGGGTTCTTAATTGTTGAGGGTTTTCTGGTCCAGTTTTTAGCTGGGTTTTCAAGAAGTTTATTTCATCCAATTTACTTCAATTTCTTCGGAGTTTCTATGAGTTTATGCAGGAAGGTTGATTCAGAGGGCACATGTCCATGCAGCCACAAGTTGCTCTACAATTTTAGTCAGTCAGCCTGCCTGCTGTAGCAGACTGGGATGAAAGACAAATTGAAAAGCASCAGTTCTCTGCAGAAAGYGTGTGGAAAAACCACTAARGCTTAAAGYAGCAGTATTGATCAGGCATAGGGCATCTTTAACCACTGGAGACAGCACTGAAGCAATTTGTTTCTCCTTCTTCYGGTTGTTCCCATTCCTGCAGGGGCTATGATTGCCTTTAATACCATCCTTTTCTCTCCTCTCTGTCAGGATCATCTATGAGATGTGTTGTGTATATATAGTCCTTTTTTTTTTTTTCTTTGCCCTAAAATCAATTCTACCAGATCTAAAGATCATCTAATTCCTTTTCTGCCCCTTGCTGATCACTTGTGGTCGGTGTTCATACCATGTGCTCTCTGCTGACATCCCATCTGTGGTTTTGGGCAGAGTGTCACACATCAATTCTTTCTAATGCCCTCCTTCACAATTCCCAGAAATCCTCCAAAACTGATCCAAGGACTGCCACAGCATCATCAAACCCYGAGTCAGTCCTGATTTGTATTCAGGCTGACCCCAAGTTCGTTCATAATGTGCCCGTAGAGGGAGACCATAGGCCAGGTTGGGCASTAGGCTAAGACCAGATGTTGCACTTGTTTTCTCTGGAAACAGGATGTTAAGAATTCAGCCAGACTGCAGCTGATGTGCCTCTGGCATTGGTGTTGGGGCTGTCTGCAGAGAGGAATTAA
>CADDXX010000029.1:191202-231256 GCA_902810485.1 Alauda arvensis | reverse complement strand
AACATGTAATGTCTCTCATTGCTGAAAGTGATATTTCCTGTTAAGACTGCACATTTTGAAGGGAGCCAGTTTGGTGGGATGTTAGCACTTCCTATGCTATAAATAGACCAGATGAGTATCACTTTCAATCTCAAAGGAATACATTCCTAATTTCTTGAGGCATGTAACAGTAACTCCAGCAGGATTCTCAGGGAGTTTTATTCTTGCTGATGATGTCTCCTCACACTTGAGGTTTGACTTGCTTGTTGATGATTGATGCTTGTAGCAGTGCATAGACATTTAGAGAGCTATTTATAGCTTCAGAGGCACTGCAGCTAAGGTCAGAGGAGTCCTTGCTGCTTTGGATGGSTAGGTGGGCAGAAAAGGCAAGTGTGAAACAAGGTGGCAGACTGTGGGCTGAATGTTAAATGGACAGCAGAGTTTGTGAGGAGGGGAACCACCAGTTTATTCATAGCTTTCCTTCTGTGTTGGGAGTAAGAATGATGCAGCAAATGGGGCTTCTTGGGAGCAGCAATCTAGAGGTGACCTCGCAGGAGTTGCATGCTTCTCCCTCATTGTGCAGGTCCCTCTGCTACATCCTCTGTGTTTCTGGTGCCTGCTGTTGTAAGACAGAGGCCAGCACAGGAAGTTCAGGTCATAGAACATGCTGGCTCATTTTCACAAGCTCAATAAAATGTACTTGTGTTCAGCATATTGTTCATCTGATTGTATGAACTGAGAAGCTGCACATGTAAATGAACATAATGGAGCTAGAAATCTGGTTGACATTGGACTTAAAAATTGGAATAAAAATTCTTCCTGTTGTTTTTAGATACTGGGAAAACTGAATCTTAGCCCCTGGTCCCGCTCAGATTTAGAGATAAAGAAAGCAGGCAGCTAATAATACATGTATATTACTATGCATGGGTTTGAGAAACTTGTCAGGCATAGTAACAAGGAAGTTTTGCCACATTTTTGAAATGGCAAGTACTGTGTACTGAAAGACATTCCTTCTCTATGGCAAAGGGTGAGGCAATGTCCAATCATACAGCACCTGCTGCGCCACAAATTTGATTTCAAAATTAAATAATAGTTGGGACTGGAAASAGTGGAAATTAGTAGATGCTGTGTCAGAATTTAACTGTTCTTGGAGTACTCAGAATACTGCTAATTTTTGAGTATTAAGGAGAGCTAGAGACCATCTGGAAGGAGATGCATTACCACAGAACAACAAGTAGGAAAGGAGAGCTATACAGGTATTATGCTAGAAGATAGCAGAGAGCCTGGCTTCAGGGACTTACTTGATTATTTTTGCCTGGCATAACAGGCATAAATTGGTTTTTGTCCAGTTACTGATTGCTGAATTGGAGAAAATGCATCTGCTGTGTCAGCCAGTATAGATGTAAGTGAAAGACATTGAAAAAATGCTCTGTGCTCTGATTTATTGGTTCCAAAACTTTGGTCCACAGATAAATAACAGTCTACAGGCAAGCCTTAAGTGATGTGCAGCCAGTCTTTGGAGCAGTGTTGCACAGTAAATCACTTAGTATTTGATGACAAAGATTAAAAGGCCAAAGGCTTTGGAGGGTGAGAGGCAGAGTACTGTTGCTTGAGTGGAACAAAAGGAAAGCTGAACTAGTTGAAGGAGACCAGGGAGGCTGTCCCCTGTGATCCCCACAAGCAGGTTACAGTTCCTGAAGCAACTTTGCTGGATCATTTGGTGTTTCTGCTGCAACAGGATTTCCTGGCCCWGAGTTATTTCTTTATAATGCTCTGTCTCACTTTGGCTTTTCACTGCTTGCTCAATGTACTTATCTGTACAGAGCCTCACAGGCATGAAATTCATTCTCCTGGGAAGGTCCATTTCTCCCTCACTGCCAACTGCAGTCATTTTCCRTCCACTTTGCTTTCTAAAAGCTACTCATTCTCTCTTAGCTTCATCAGTTAACTCATTAACATGGCTACAGTTCCTTTATTTATTTTGTTTTTACATTAGGTGACAAAAGTATTTGGGTGGAGGGCTTTAACAGCATCATCCAGGCACAGGCCCAAAGCCAGTGATGAGGGAGAGAACTAACCACCCCACTAAAATGATGAATGTTTTGTTTTGTTCCTTTTGCATCCCGCCATTGCATTTCACCTAACAAGGTTTCTGTCTCTGACCTGCGTGCTTCAACTGTTCAGTAAGGTTTTGCCACACACTGTCATAATCACTAACAACTGCTTGGGTTTGAAGGTAATTGTCTTTATTTTCTGGTTCATGCTTCAGGAAAAATTAAAACTTGATGCTGAGAGGGAAAAACTAGAGAGGCTTCAGGAGCTTTACTCCGAGCAGAAGACGCAGCTTGATAATTGCCCTGAGTCCATGAGGGAACAGTTACAGCAGCAGCTGAAGAGGGTCAGTAGCAAGTTTCAAGACTGCACTAATTTTTTATTTTGTTGATTTTTAATTTTCTCTTTTTTCTTTTTTTTCTTTTTTTCTCTTTCAAGTACCCAGTGTCTGGACATATTTGCAACTTAGAATTGTAATAGTTATGAGGGTCACGTTTGGGGTTTCTTTGTGGAATGCTTGTAATAGATTATGTGCATAATGGCAAACAAGTAACGTGCAAATGTGTGGATTAGAAATAATTTGGTGTTTRTTTCTAAAGCTCTGGGTCACTTGTCTGTAATTTAAAAATTTAAATTTAATTTAAAAAATTAGCCCCTTGGGCCTGCTGGGTGATGTGGAAGATGTTGTGAGGTTTAGGTGGCTGGTGGAACATCATTCTTTACCTGTGTGAGCAAAGACAGGAGTTGGCCAGTAAATTACCATCTCAGTGAAGCCATGGATAACTTCTTTTTTTTCAATATACAACTTAGCTGTTAGCCAGAACTGTGCTTTGAAAAATTAATTTTGAAGATTTTACACTTACTAAAGCAGCTTTATTTTATTCTATATTTTCAACAGTGTCACACTGGTATAAATAAACGTTGCATAAAGTCTAATTGCAACTTGATTTTAGTTTGTATTCTTTGTAAGCAAAAAAGTTACAATATTGTCAATGAAAGCACTCTTACTTTCTGTGGAAAAATCTTAGTATTTTTTTAATTAGCTTTAAGTGGGTTATACAACACATACAGTTTCTTTATAATAATTGTATMATTTTAAAAGCATCAGTATGGGAAGCTCAAAAGGCCATCTAGAAGTTAAATATTTTTTTCTGTCTTGGGTGTTTATATAAGGAATAAAGGCTGTAATAGCAGTAATAAGCAATAGGCTTTTCTGCTTTATAGAAAATAYTCTTTAGATGTTGTTTTATATGCASAATTCTATTTTGWTCTTTTAAAGAGCAAAAAAATAAGAAAGCCCAGCTTTGGAAACAACAATATTAAATTCTCAGTTGCTACAGAGGAAGAATGCTGATTTTGAGACATTTACAGATTTTTGTATGTTACCTTAAAAAAAAGAGGGGAATATTATGTAATGTCTCATACATATTTAAAGGAGAGGAAGCTTTTCCTCTGCAGTCACATGCTTGAATGTATTAATTCATRAGATGCTTCAGTCTTGCTGCTGTGGGATGGTAGTAAATCTCTTTTCACTATTGACCACCAGGAGGCTTCTAGAAATCTGTTTGGTTACATTTTTTTAAATTTTTTTTGTTCCCTGCAAGTTGTCTTAATAATGATTTTGGATTTGAAARTGGGACAAAACTTGAAATGTGGGGRTGTAGTTAAGTGTCCAGTTAGTTCTATTGCATGTTATTCCAGGCCAGTTGTAGTGGGAGTTTGCTGTGGCTGCTGTAGTCAATGCAGTAGAAGTTACCGTGGAATTAGTGCCCAGCAGCTCTCAAACTGTCAGGTGTCAGAGCAATCATGAAATGATGTAAGTATTGTACCTAAAACAGAGAAAATATCTTCCCCAAAAATAACTGGGGCTCCCAACAAATAAAAGACATGGACCTGTTGSAATGAGTTCAGAGGAGGCCACAAAGATGACCAGAGGGCTGGAGCACTGCTCTTGWGAGGAATGGCTGAGAGAGCTGCCTTCAGCCTGGAAAAGAGAARGCTCCAGGGAGCCCTTACAGCACCTTCCAGTACTCAGAGGGGTCTTCTAGGAAGTTGGAGAGGCACCTTTTAAAAGAGCAGGTAGTKATAACCCAAGGGGTARTGGCTTTAAACTGAAAGAGGGGAGGTTCATATTAGATGTTAGGAAGAAATTTTTACTAAGAGGTCAGTAAGGCATGGAACAGGTWGCCCAGAAAACTTGTAGACTTCTCATCCCTGAAAGTGTTAAAAGCCAAGTTGGATGGAACTTTGAGCAACTTGGTCTAGTGTGAGGTTCCCTGCCCATGGCAGGGGTTTGGAATGARATGGTCTTTAAGGTCCCTTCCAGCCCAAACCAWCCTGTGAAATACCTGAGTCTGCAACTTGTTCTGTTGCGCTGCTTTACTGACAACAAGGAAGGCATGAAGGAGACATTCCCTTGTGRTTCTCTGGGGCTTCATTAACTTGGTAATTTGTGCCCAAGGGAGTGGGCAGCCAGCTTCACTTAGCACCTGGCTGCAGGGTGGGTCTGGAGTTTGGGTTGGRGTGGGCAGCTGGCAAATTCTTGCTTCCCTCTGTCTGAAACACATAGACACTCTCCTGCTGGGCAAGAAATGTATGTTAAATGCCCCCAGTTGACTTTTTTCATTATCAGTTGCCTTCTCTGAAGGCTTTTTCATTATCAGTTGCCTCAGTAGCAATTACTGTTGTGTACAATAGGCTGCATTTACCGACTTTCATGGCCCAGGCAAAGCCCTTTTTGGGTTCTTTGGAGCTGCTGAAGATGTCTTGCCAGTTCTGTATTGTAGGTAACTGCTTTCCTGTAATTTTTAGCCCACACCATTGCTTTTGATCTCTTCACTGTCTCCTACAAGTGAAGAGCACATCTTTGGAAAGTAAGGAGATGTGTGTATTCCATGTAGGAACTTGGATTCTTCCGTTTCTGCATCCTGTGTCTTTCTCTGGTACKCTGGAACCTGGTTTTGAATTCCTTTTATGGAGATCTACCTTAGTAGTGGCTTATCTTGGCCACTAACCTTTGCCTTAGGTTGAAATAAGAACAGGAACAAATTTKCATTCCTTCCAGGATGTGGGTTTTCTTGTGCAACAAGTCATCTACAATGTCCTTATTTTAAAGAGCCTTACCATTTACTAACACTGCAATTATTAAACACATCCTTTTCTTCAGGACTCTGAAACTTGTAAGCAGGAATTCATATTATAAMTGCACAGATGTTGCAGGAAGATTATTTCTTCTTCAGCACATTCATTTCTTGTGCTGAAAAGCACCATGAGTTTTATCTCATCATCCCTAAGCAGAAAGCAGGTGTGTTCTTATTYCTTGGTCAATTTCTGCAGCATTCAACTTCTCCTTTTTCTGACAAAACATGGTATCAGATCAGGGGAATGCATAAAAGTGGTCTGATACTTTTTCTGAAGTACTGTACCTGCTGGCTAGGCTCGATGTCTAGTCCTTAATTGCACAGAGAGAATTTTCAGCAGTTAATTCCATGTGCATTTTCTGGGGTTACTGATGTGACACTTTGACCTTTTTGTTTGGAAAGCAGATGCCCTCTGAGTTTGGCATGTGACAGCCTCACTAGGTGGGTTCAGGCTTTGGTGGTGTCCCAGCCAGCCTGGGAGGCTCCACTTGCTCTGAGTGCTGCAAAACAGCTCCCTCACCATGCAGGTGCTTCTTAGCAAGAGGCACAGTAGGAGCGATGGACAAAGCAACATCAAAATAATAATTAGCCCTGTTTACTCTCTTATTATGCAACTAGGTCATTAAAAGTATTGAGGTCCTGGTGAGACATGTTATAGGAAATACATATATATAATTTTAGGCTGATTTTTGTGTTTGTTTGTAAGTACATCTACTGTGGTGTCAGTGAAAGCATGATTATGTTTTTTGATATTACCTTTTTCTTTTTTTTTCCTTAAGGATGCTGATATTCTGGACATAGAAAGCAAACACTTTGAAGATTTAGAATTTCAGCAGCTGGAACATGAGAGCAGGTTAGATGAAGAGAAGGAAAATCTGACACAACAGCTCCTGCATGAAGTAGCTGAATATCAGCGCAGCATTGTCAGTAGGAAGGTGAGAGCACCAACATTCAATTAATTTGTTCTTTGTTGCTGAGCATAAAGGCAAGGAAATGGATCTACAACCTGCCCATCTGCAAGAAATAATGCAAAACATCCCTCTTTGAAAGAGTTTTTGAAGCAGAGCAAAGACAATGGCCCAGTGACATCCCACACAGATCAAATAATGCACCTATCCAAGAAGAAAGAAATTAATAACTATTAATATAATTATTCATGCCCTGTTTGCATCTTTCATTTAAAAATCAAACCATTTAATTTGCTCCAAAAAAGTACCAAAGATTTTCTTTCATTTTGAAGAAAGGAGATTTATATTCTCTGGACAAAACTACAGTTATTTTAGGCTTGTTATTGGTTTAGCTGTTAAATGGTTTTGTTAAAGTAATAGTAGAACACCAAATTAAGAAAATACAGTAAATTTAAAAATCAGTTATAAAGGTCCTATCTCAATCAATTAAATACCACTTTTTTTTCAGAAATCAAAGGTTGGATGTCTAAACCAGTTCTGTTCAGTAGATGGATGCTTGTCACTATAATACCAAAGAATTTATGCAATTATTCTTTTGTCTCTTGAATAAGTTTTCTCTTTACTGTCTAATTCTTATTTAATTATCTCCTTCAGAGCAATGAGCTGTCTTGTAAAAACTTAATTTCCTGCTGCTTAGTCATGCATATGAATAAGTGAACTTTCATGAATAGGGTCTTTGCTGCAGGTTGTCTTGAGATTTGAAAATAAATCATGTAAATGATTTGTAAATAAATCATGTGATTTTCTTATATTAGGAAAAGATTTCWGCTCTCAAAAAACAAGCCAATCATATTGTCCAACAAGCACAAAGAGAACAAGATCATTTTGTAAAAGAGAAAAACAACTTAATAATGATGCTGCAAAGGGTAAGTATTTTTTGTCTTTCAAACATTTTTAGCATGCAATAAAAGAGCATTTCATAGAATAAAAGAATGTATGGCACAAGAAGAGCATTAGTTGTGCAGAAGATAGCAAGTTGGTAATTATGTGACAGACATTCACCTTTAAAAATAAAAAAAAAAGTAAATCTTTTGCAGTAAATCAGCAGATATTCTTAAGAGAAAGCACTACTRGTGTTTGATAATCAAGGGTGTTTTGGAGGTGCCCTCGTTCCTGACCAAGGACTCAAGCAGAGGCACCCACCTACATGCTGAAGCTGGAAGCCTGTGCTCCCTGTGTGGCTGCTGGGACTGTGCACAGAGTGCTCAGATTTTTGGTTTGTAATAGCCCCTGCAAGGCCATGAGATGAGCTATTTCACATCAGCTAATATCTGGCTAATAAGAAGCTGGCATGAACTCTTCACGTCCGTTTTATGTTCTGATTTTAATCATGAGAGAAACCATGTTTAGTTCACTGAGCAAAATCATCATTTTCAAAACGCAGAAGGATCACTTACTTGGTTTGGCTGTGGTTGTTAAACAAAGTCTTCCATTTGTTTTTTGTTCTGTACCTCCTTTTTTGTTCAGTTCTGTTCTAAAAGGATGAAGCTGAAGCTCTGCTGTGCAGTTTCAATCTTATATCCCAGTGTGTTTCTTTACATAGTTAAGGAAATGGCTAATATTTATTTTTACTACRTGGCTGTTGATATTTAATATAAAATGTCTGGTTTTAACAGGAAAAAGAAAATCTCTGTAATCTGGAAAAGAAATACTCCACACTTTCTGGAGGAAAGGGATTTCCTGTCAGTCCCAATAGTCTGAAAGAGGTAAAGAGTTTCTCTGCTTTTGACGTTACCATAAGTAACTTTTAATAATGCTTCATACAAAAGCACTTCAGTATGTTGTATTTAGTGAAGTCCTAGTCATCAAATCTTTACAAAGTAATTTCATAACATTTTTTTTAACTTATTCATAGAAGTCTAAATTCTTAGTGAGTATAAATAGCTTCTCTTGACATTCTTCCAAATGTAACTGGTATAGCTTTAATCTCTTGCTGTGGAGAAATTATTGTTTTTATGTGTGTGGAGTGTGTGTATGTCTAATTTTCTCAAAATAGACAATTRAACCTCATTGAAGTGAAGAAGAATGAGATCRTGGAATAACTGTTCAAGTACAAATACAGTTTGGTYTCATTTTTGCACTGTAGATTTTATCATTGTTTCCCCTCCCTTATTCTAAGGCTCTTTGCTGAAGTATGATAAATGTACATTTTGTTCTTTTTAAAAAGCATTGATTTGAAGACTTCAAGCTTTTGTGGTTCTAAGATACATATTGAGCTATTTATTTCACTTTTTTTGAACAATCAGAGGAAACAGAAAATTTAGCATTTAAAATACACTGACAGGCATCTATGACTGCTTCATTAACTTCTGCTTAAGAGTTCTGACTGGACTTGCTGGATCTGCTTGTATTGAAGCCCTGAACAAGGTCTGCCACATCTAGTGATGTAGGTGTCACTCTGGGAAGYTGGGCTCTCAGACTCTAAAGCAACCACATATCCTTTCAGCACCTGGGAACTCGGGTCTTGCTTATCTGAATTCCAAGTTCCTAGTGTGCAGTTTCACATGCCAGAGCACCCTTCCTTGCTTGCTTAGACTTTCAGTGTCCTAGGTTCTGACCTGGACATCTAACCTTCCACCAGGACATCTGGCAAGTCTAAGCTTCATTTTTTTTCTTTTTGAGATGGATCTGCCCATTGTCTCACTAGAGAGTGGATGCTATCTGGTTGGGTTTTTTCACATGTACCTCATGGCTTGTTTATTCACATACTTCAAAATGCAGCTACATTAAGTGAGGCTAACACCCTTTTTAATGAAATGGATTATTCAGTGGTGTCATTCAGATCACCACAGTGAGGTCAGTCAGGACTTACTCCAAGGCAAATAAGAGAAGGAACAGCAAAGGTTATGATGTGTTTCATCCTCAGTGTTTCCATAGGCTCTGTCCTACAAAARAAATACCTTTGCCAGATGTCATGTTTGTATTGGTCCAGTTTAATTCTTCTCTGGCTGTCCTGGCACTTCTAAAATCAGGCACCAAAGACAAGCTTACAGAGACTGCTGGCACAGCAGTTCATTTCACCATAGGGCTGCTCATGCATCAGTCCAGTCTGTGGTCCAATGTTTGGCAGCCCTCTTCACTAAAGCACACATTTGTAACCCTCTGCCATCCAGTGGGAGCTGACTCACAGCCTGCACAGCAAGAGAGTAACACTGCCTCACATAAAGAAGCAGGATGCTTATCCCAATACTTAAATAAGCAAGGAAAATCAATGCTGTTTAAAAGTTCAGCATTGAAAAAAATTACTTGGATGAGTAATCTGACCTGAAACCATGTATTTAAGTAAATGTAACAGAGATCTGAGCTAGTTTACAGCACAGTCATTTRTTCATTACTTAGATTTTTATCCCCCTTCTAAATCCTCACTAGAATTATGAGTCAGAACTGAATGTTCTTCATATAAAGGTGAAAGTTCTTAAGTCTTTAATATTAACATAATTCTTGCATTACAGAATTGCTGAATTTTGGTTACTGATAAAACTGCCACTACAAGACGGTTAAGCAAATTTTATATTCATTCATGCTGGATTCTATTTTACTGYACTGTTGTCACATGTTTTGAGAGATAAACTTTAGTATCTTAGCCAGTTTCCTCAATGGGTCATCAAGTAATATGAGAGTTAAGATTTGCCTCCCATTTGTAGAGTGCTTTGTTAACTSTATGATACATAATTTTACAGAATTGTCTTATCTACTTGAAATAACTGATATCATACATTGAAAATTATGCTAATAGACAGTAATGTTGGTATTTCTTTTCAAGTTGTCTTCTATGAACATTGGTAAATTTGGGCATTTCTAAAAAGAAAAAACATTAAAGCAGTCTGTGGCTTCTCTTACAGAATTGCTGAAGTATACACACTGGTATGTCACTGTKTTGGTGCAGTGATAGAAAACACAGACCTTGCCATACTGTCAGTGTGAAAGCAGCTTAAAATCCTGATTTAAAAAAAAAACTTATTTCTAGCTAATTTTTTATAACATTGCTTCAATAGTTATTTACTCTTCTTTTTACATAGCCTTGTTTTCTATGGACAAGAAATTAGGATATTTGACTTTGGGCACCTGATATCCTATGCACAATGGATTAGAATCCATATTTTACTWCCTAAAAAACATTTGTGCAGTTAAGACCTAAATACATGCAATAACTACATTTTGCCATCMTATCTTAAATCTGCTTGCATAAATCTTCTTCAGCAGGCAGAAGCACACTGATGTTCCTGCCATCCCTCAGTCCATCACTTTCTGTATGACTGCTTAATTAAAAAAAATTTTGAAAGCAAATTGTAATGGCTGCAGGGCTAACACTAACAGCATCTTACCTGGTTCTTCTGGTAACATATAAAAGTTAGAAGTGACTTCCAGACAACGCAAATGGAAGATGCGTTAGTGTAATTTATGGGAATGGCTTGTCCTTAGAGAAGTTCTGGTAATCATTTGATTTACTCAGATTGGCCTAATGATTAGGCAAGAAACCAATCAGGTTATTCARTCAGAAACAAAAAAATTGTTAAATCTCAGGAAAAGATTTACTCTTCCTTTTCACCTAATCTGCTTTCCTAAGAAAAAGCTACATAATTTCTAAATGGTATTTACATTTTTGTAAAATCCTTTGGACAGCTAGTGTACATTTGCACTTTGATTAMACAAATGTTTTTGGAATGAAATTAAGAACAGAATTTTTCAGAATCCAAGAATTTAACATTCAAAAAATCTTGATGCTAATTTTATTTTATTTATGATGAAGTATTTCAATGATAACAAATATTTGGCCGAATCACTCTAAACTAACTTTCATTGTACTGGATACATTAATACTCTTGCATGTCTTTTGGCTTTTGCTTCTTTTAACTTCTGAATTCCTCCTTTTAGGGCTATATCAGTGTAAGTGACATTAGTGAGCTGTATGGCAATTCCACGAATATATCCCCTTCCACTCAGACCCCCTCAGATGTTGAAGCAGTTGCCACTGAGCCTTCCACGGCTGTGCTGACGAGCCAGCCACAAAATAAAGAGGTTTGTTTGAGAGACATTTCCCTTTGTTTGCATTGTTCTTTCATGGCTGCCTTTTTTTATTTTCTTTATTTTTGTATTTTTTGTTCATTCAACATATAACAAAGTGACCCTAAAGCAAACTGCCCTCTGCCAGTTACCAAGTCAGGTAACAGGTTGATAGTAAAGCTTAAGGACTGCTCGAGGCTGTAGTGTCTTTGATGAGGTAGATGGGACTCTGAAAGCCAAAAAAACTGAACTCTTATGACCCAAGCAGCACTRAGTGACAAACTTTGCCTGCCAAACACTGTAATGTAATGCACCCTTTGGGAAACTGTCTGTGGACAAGCTTATGACAACTTGATTTGTGGTCTTCAGGTGTTCATTTTGTATGTTTTTTAGCTTCTTTTTCTTCCCCCCTTGTAAGGTGGTAGAAGTATATCTTGAATATTTATGGGAGATGAATAGCTTCTACCCATCTTAGCTAGTCCTTAGCTATTGGAGTCTGTCCAGTCTGTTTTCTAACTTACTTTCTTTTCYTCATTCTTTGTGAAATTTTGAATTAACTTCCCTTTTAAAGAAACAGAATAACCTTAAAATTGTAAAGCCRCATACTTCTGCATTGCAATAATGCAGAAACTGGTTTGGAATTTGGCATTTGTGTGCTGCTTCTGGTAGCTCAGTAYGCCTTGAGATTTGCCATAGAGTACACCTCCTTTCCTGCTAAACACTCCAACAAACACAGTGCTAAAACTGCAGCTTTTATGTGCCGTTTCTTTTGGGAAATTCCAAAAAGAAAACTCTGTGTGTAATTTCTCTTTTTTCTATAAAGCTAAGATCACCTCTCTGTTCTGGATTTGTGTTTCCTCACTCTCTTTCTCCTCGCTCTATTGCTCAACTTCCATCAGTCCATTGGCCTGAGGTCATGGCTACTCATGTAGATCCTATTCCTTTATCTGATACAYCTCCACCTCTGCCAGCTAAGAAACACCGCAGGCAACAACAGGTAACAGATTCAAAGCTGATAACTTGGGATTATTTTGCTTTGTTTGCTTTTGTTATGGTGGCCACAAAGTTGATTTATGTGTGAGGGCTTCAGAGTGATAGACTGTAAGTTGATTGTGCTTACAGAGAGWTGCACTTAAAGGCACTGCTCATTTGAAAATCAACATGATGTATTATAGAATATTTCTGAACAAAAATGATAATGCAGAGGCAAATATTAATATCCAGGAGCCATTGTAACTGTSAGAGGACTTGCACCAATAATGTATGTGTGAAATCCTTAATTAATTTTTGATATACATTTGAACAATGCCTTTCAAAAGCTGTACTGATTTTAAGACACCAATTCATTAGAATAACTTGCAAGGAAAAGTTTTCCTTTGTCATTGGGTTCCACTTAYACACTAGACTTGAATATTTAACACAAAAGGTACAGGGACACGTACATAAAATGTGTGCATGAATTTAATGCATTTTTTTAAATCAGTATGACTTTAATGCGAYGGGAAGCACTGTGAAGTAGGAGGTGCTCTGTGTGTTAGATTCTGTCCTTTCCAGACTATCAGTATTTTCCTTATAGAGTATAACTGAGCAAGTGCATGGATTGATTTTGTCAAAACCGTAACAAATTCCCCATGAAGCATTTCAGGAGCCTGGAGGAGCGCAAGAAGCAGCACAGAGAGTGCAGCACGTACCTGAGCGATACCTTGCCSCGCAAGAAAACCACCCCGGCTGTGTCTCCCCACTTCAACAGTGCCACGCTGGGACGCAACGTCACCAACAAGGTGTGTGGCTGCTCTGTACAGCCTTGCAGCTTCTGCAGGAAATCCTCTGCTGGCTGAGAGGGAAGGCTGGGTAGCACCCTGAGCATTATGGAACCCACCCAGATTCACGCATGGGTTGACTTTGAAATGACTTGAGGTTTTTGGGAATGTATATGAAACCTCCTGCACTTCCAGCCATTCTTCTGACCTCTGGAAATGCCATGCTGTAGTACATKAGTCACAAATACCCCACTTCTGTCTCAAGGATTGTGTTTTTGGGCTGGTTTAAATTGATTCTAGAGATACAACTTGTTGTTTTCTTTCCTACTGAAGGCCTCTAAATGGTAAAGATGAAGYTCTATATAAAGTGAAAATACTCTTTATTTGTCATGTGATAAATCAACAAGTGACAGGAAGGTGGAAATACTACTTTTGAAAACATTTTGGCCTAATAGAGACTTTTCAYAGTTGAAATATCAATGGCTGATTGATGTGACATTATTTTGCCACTGCTGATTTTAAAAAAACTCTTGAAATACAGTTTTAAGCACGTATTTACAAAATTTCCTGCAGGGACATTTACCATTAGGACAGAGCAACAGCTGTGGCAGCGTACTTCCTCACTGCCTGGCAACCATGATCAAAGAGTCAGAGTCAAGAAGGATGCACAAAGGTAAGACCTTTTCATTGTTTCATTTCTGTTTAAAATCAGTGTTCARTTTTTTCAGAAATAAGCCTGAAACTGGTGTTGCTATAATCAACAGGTCTGCAAAATAAAAGTTTACTTCTTGGTGACAAAAGCAAGCTYTTAATGTAATTGATTTTTTTTATATTGGCAAACTAAGAGGTTAATAYTATGATGTAGGTGCATGTGTAGTTTTTAAGTACATGTTCACCAAATATAATCCAGTGAACAAGAAAAGTATATWGAAAATAAAAATTGTGTTAACTGGGTAATTTCTGTGAGCAATTTTGAAGCATTATATTACATGTTCGTTCTCTTTTTCTCTTCCCTTATTTTTTTTAATGTTGGGATCTTAAAAATTGTTTTTTACAGACACATGATTTTGCCTGGATAAATTCCCCAGAGAAAGATAACTTTGAGAAGCTGTGACCGTGGTATTATAAGTGGTCTTAAATATTTGGGCTACAAAATAGGGAGAGAGCTGTTCTGTTGTTGATAGATGGCTGTTTTTTAATAGGGACACAGCAATTCTGGATCCAAAGGCAAGCTACACCTCTGAAACATGATCTTGTAGGCTATGGGATTCTGYGTCTGTTGTTTGTTAACTTCAGTCGATACATGTGTTTTCTGCTTTAATGGGATGCATTATTCATAMAGAGGCACTCCTCAGTGCCATCTGTCAGTTTATTTGCTTTCCAGCATCTGCATCACCATTATCGATATCAGTGCAAGAGGTCCTTGTGTAGAACTGCACTAACTGAGCCTGAGCTGAGCTGGATCCATCCTGTTGTTACAGGGCTTGTCAGAGCTTGCAGCTGGTAAAGGTCAAAGCAATGACTGAGGTCACTCATACGCACCAAGGTGACTCAACCCAGGGATGGAAAAGCAAGCTGGAAAAGGGTTGTGACTTAATACAGCCCCTTTATAGAGCTGATCACTTGTGATTTGTTGGTGTTGAGCTTTAGCTGTGCAGCAGGCCTTACACAAACCTGCAGTGTTGTGGCTAACTTACCTGTACATATTTTAGGTACAATATAAAAGGAGCTTTATGCTCAGCTTGGAAGGCATCTTTGATGTAATGTGTGTGCAAAGGTGGAATAGCTGCCAATTATGTTCAGACTCATCACTGTGGTGTTATTTCAGTCTGAAAATCAAGAGGGATATTTTGGCTAAGTTTAGACAAGAAATTAAGTATATTTAAAATTGGAAATATTGCTGTAAAATGGTTGCAAAGAGTGTTAGCGTGTGACCTAAAACACAATACAAAGTAAGGGTTTTAAAAATAAATGACTTTAAATGTTTAATTTTTTGTCGCTCTGCAATTAAGACAATCTAAGATTATGGTCAGATTTCTTATCTTAAGACTGAGAAAGAGAGAAACCTCACGAGTCAAAATCGAATTATGGCCGGACAAAGAAGAGAGGCAGGGGAGATGGAGAGAGATATATTCATTGGGGCAGTTGGCTTAGCACATATACTGTTGAGAAATCATTTTGCTATACTGTTCGTCGTACTAGTTGGCTGTTATTTCTTGAAAGATCCAGCAGTTTGAATGGAAATAGATAATTATGAAGAGAGCCTTAAGGGATTAATTTGTACTGAGAAAGAGGACAGTTCCTCAGCTTTGCAAAAGGGAAACTGGTGCTTTATTTGAACCGTCACAGGATTTTCAAAGAATCGTTAGCAGGAAAGATATAGGAACACAAGGTTCATTTGTGTCCTCTCTTAGTAGTTACTAAAGGGTTTAGTCCCTTTCTGTTCAACCTCAAGCTCCTTGAATTTATTGCTGTTGGAGTATCTTGAAGAATGTAACTGCTTTTGCACTGAAGGGCCATAGGTTTCTAGGTTGGGGAAAGCTCCTTTGTCTGGGTAGCACACCACAAAAGGGTTTGCAGGGCTCTTTCTGCAGTGCAGTGCAGAACTCAGCAGGGACCGTCAGGTGGCTGGAGTCAGATCCCAGAGTATTTCTATCCAGCTATACAGAAGGGCCAGAGAAACAGTCTTTAAGCACCTTTCATTCAGCCTTGCAGGTAAAGCCTTATAGAAGTCCCTTCGTGGTTTGAGCAGGGAAGGAACTGAGTTTAACTTGGTGGGATTTCTGGTTTCCCCTCACACTTCACACCCATACTCAGCACATGGAAGGAAAACAAACTTTCTTCAAAGTCAAAAGTCAAGGAAGTGCATTTCTGTGGAACACTGAGATGTGGGTAATGTTCTGAACATGATGCTTCAATGCACCACACAGGACCACTGAAATGGAATATCATTGTCCATTAAAACTAGGAATTCTTACTTGTCTGGCATTAAAATCAACAGTACTTGAGTCTAAGTAACTACAATAAATTTCATCAGACATCTTTAAATACATCTTTGAAAACCAAGCCAGATGTCATGTCAGTGGACATCCTTGGAGATATTTTTTTTAATCCATCACTCAGTGATAAATGTTTATATTCTAATAAATACATCATATTTATTGTAAAAACATTCTTGAGGTAGATCAGGTTTACCTTTTCAGAATAAGTGACTATTTTTCAGAAGATTTACTGGCAGATCAGTGGAACTTATAAATATATAGAGACTAATTATAATGATAAATACAAGCTCTCTAATCTTCCTGCTCCAGAAGTTAGTTGTTTGCCTAAAAAAGATGATGAATAGATGAAAAATGTTCTCCWGCTGTCATGTGCAGTGAGTCAGTGCTTGCTTTCCTTGCATTTCTTYCCCCACTGGACAGGTTTTTCACTCCCTTCAGTTTCCTGTGGCCAAGGTGATCTATTGCAAACGACATGAGTGTCAGAGAGTTGCTCCCMGTGCMCTGGAACTGGGTTCARTAGAGAGCCAGGGTCTCATGTGATWARTGCCACTTCATCCACTCAGTCCAGAGCCCTGGCTATGTGACCCACACACTGCTATCCAAAGGGCATGATGTGCTCCAGATGTGCTGTTAGTAGCTTCCTGTGCTCCTTAAGGCTTGGCAGCATTGAGCAAAATTCTAGACCAGATGTTCTTGTGTATGCATGTAGATCTCTAAACAGGTATATTCAAGGCTGGCTGGAGGCAGTAGCAACTCAGCTAGTTTAAAGATATTATCTGAGTGTTACCRCTAAACTAGTCATGGTCTGAAATGAGTTTTCTTTAATATGCTTTCTCCAGTTTTTCTAATTCCAGTCCAAGAAGGTAGATGTAAAGGTCTGAGCTGAAAAAAAAAAAAAAAGGGAAGTTAAAAGTGAAATCAGGAAATTAAGAACAGCCTCTTGGGTTTAAACATGGATTTCATTCTCATTTTCTTTATGCAGGAACARGCAATATCTATGAATAAATTTTAGGCTGGATGCAGTAATAAATATTTTCATGGATTTTTAAGTACTAAACAGTCTTTATTCCAGGATTACCAAACCGTGTTCAGTCAAGAATTGTTATTGAAAGAAACAGTCACTGTCAGTAATCATAGCCTGAGTTAAGGGCAACTTTAATGTTCTAGAGGACACATAATTGTTATAAATCATTAGTGGAAGAAGGTTTTTCTTAGCAGCCATTCATGAGGTATATTTTAAGGACTGTATTTGTAAATTCATGTCCTGTAGACATGGCTTTGTAACCAAACCATATGCAAAAACAGAATTAAGAAGCTGCTATTTGGTACGATCTTGGAGCCTCACCCTGTACAGGTGGATGCTTGGAGCTCCCAGGCTGTGCTGGCTGCCAGAAGCTTGCACAAAGCAGGAGCAAGGAGGGTTGGCCAGTGCAGTCCCACTGACTGCAGAAGGGAAGAAGGATTGCTTAGCTGGGAATTAAGGTGTAAAACCAGACACAGCACTGGGAACAAAGCTGTTRGGACAGAAAACTTAGGTACCAGCAGATGATTATTTGTGTCCTTTCTAAGCTCTGTATAAAAAAAAAACAGTATACTGCAAGCAAGGGATATTTGTACAAATAATCTAGAAACTTTTCAAAGCAGTCTGCCTTTTTTCTTTGTATTTTGCTTTTCTTCTTGTCAAACTCAGGAAAAACTAGAAAAGGTATGAAAATATCCCCTTCCCTGGCTGTATTTCTCATGTGATGTTTTTGCAAAAGTACCAGTTGCATCAGCACTGTCAAGTAGTTCATAGACTCRTGAAAAACTTTTAAATAATTGTTAAATAATGACAGCATTTYAAAAATTCTTTTTTTCCTGCTGTCAAATAAYTTGTCACAACAAAACTTCTGACTTCTGCTAATATCTGCAGAGCTATGGCTTTGCACAGACCTAATTTTTTGCTTCTTTGCTCATAGCCACRCAAGTAGAGCAGAAAATATAGAAATCTTTGCAGCTCTGTGGGTGACAATGACAAGGTAGACAGACTTGGGCTTCCTACTTTGGCATGTTTCCACACAACAAATGTATCTTGACATGTTAATGTCAGTCTTTAAAAAGGGGAATAAAATAAAAGAAAGATAGGGAAAAAAAGAAAAATGTAATGGGATCATTTTCATAAAATACAAGTGGTTTCTTTATGTACTTGACAGTGCCACTTCTAATAACAGCTTTTACCTTTAGTTCTACCCTCACCATAATTTTGTGGTGGTATATCTGGATTTTGTGATTCTGCAGTAACTCCATTGGAATATTTTTCTCTGCAGTATGGCTATTAACATTGTTGAGTTTATGGGTTTGCTGCAGAGCAGTGGAGCTCTGTAGTAAAACCAATGCAGCAACAAGTACTTTAGCTCTTGTATCAGGTTAGACTGAACTGATACAAATCTTGGCTTGTGAGAAATTTTAGTCAAGTGCTGGATCTTACAAGGAGTCTAACATTTGTAAGTGCATGTTGTGTGAATAGGCACCTGAGCAGTTAAAAATTCCTTAAACAACAGATTGTGCCTGCCCAATGTGTRGGCTGTAATGGAGGCAGGTTGGTTGTGAAGCCTTGTGGTGTTGGTACACAGCTGATCCTGAGCTTTGAGCTGCCTGCTGCTTACAGTGTGAACATAAAAGGAGAATACTGAATTATGCTTTGTTTCTGTGAATGCATCTCATTTTGCAATCTAACAAATGTTGATTTCTCTCAGYGTTTAGTTAYATTTGCATGATTGCATTAATTTGACTAAYAAAGGTTTTCCTCAAAAATGGGTTCTTTATCTTAAGGGGTAGAGCATTTGTAGCACTGCTATGCTGGTTTATTTTTCAGAGAAATATAAAATATGGAATTACAATTTCTGAGGCTAGGATTTGTAGAGGGCTCMACAGAAAAACATAATATAAGCATAAAGCTCTTTCAGTAATTTTTTTTTTCTCTTTTTCCCTAATGAATAATTTATAACCATTTCACAGGAGCAAGTAGTCATTCCAAAGGTTCGAGTATGAAAGGTAATTGCTTATCTGCAATAACAGAAGCATTTTCCAAAATAAGGGGGAAAAGGCAAACCACACATGAATCAGTAATACCTGCGTTGTGTGATGCTCTTATTTATGACTGCTGAGGTGTATTTGTGTCCCTTTTATGTCTTCTACTAATTGATGCAATTGAATTTTTGATTGAAATTTACTGTTTTTTAAATGGCATGTGAATCCTATTAGTTCCTTAGAAACCAGCTTTAACTGTCTCCAAGAAAGCTTTGTGTGGTACAGAGGGAAGTGAGGAGAAAACTACCTTTGAAGTGCTTGTAGGCACAGTTACTTCAATGGCTTTAGTTGTTCCGCTGAAGACACACTTTTCAGATAACTGCAGTTCTTGGTTCTCTCTGAACTGGGACTCTTGCAGCTCTGGCATGGCAAAAAACACCWGAGAGTAACCTTGTATGCACAAATAGGGAATGAGAATAAGGCAGAAAAATGCTGCACTTATTTAAGCATGCTTCCTTAACATCAGTGTCTTAATGGTGTCTAGTCTAAAAAAATTTTATCTGGGCCTTGCTGCATTTGTATATTCRTCTGCATTTTTCTCATGTCTGTTTTATCTTAAATATGAGGAATGTCAGTGGCTGCCTTCCTGTAAGAATGAGARGTTTTCATGTAGTCTATCAGTCCTTCCTAATCTCCAGCTTTGCCAGCAGCTCAGAATTTGGGTCAGAAATGTGCASAGAATATTATAAACCTAACTGTCARAACTATGAGAAAGTCTCTTTTCCTGCAGTCATTGAAGGAAAAGATGAGCAGCGCAGTTGCATTTCTAATCACACAGATGGAACAACCTTAAAAGGGCACTGTAAAATACTTCAGCAGTTAAAACAACTCCTCTTCTTCAGCAAGCTCAACAACCTCTCTCTAAGTCTGCATTACTTTCAAAGAGCCAGGGAGAGTGAGATAAAACTAATTGTGAGGAGACATTTTCAAAAGATGCATTGCCAAACAAAGTTCCCTGTGTTCAAGAAGGATGACTTTACAGAAAAAATGTTTTTGTGGAAAAATAACAGAAGAACCTTTGCATGAACTKTATTTTTCTTCAGAATCATTGAGCTATAAGATCTGCTTCAGTCTTATAGGGTGAAGTGCAATTTCAAAACTTCAGTAAAGTACTTCTACACTGGTAACTATGATTCTATAACAAGCAGCCTGTATTATATTAGCTGAATTGAAATTGAAGTTACCAGAATGCAAAGTTTCCCAAACAGACAAAAAAAAAGAAAAAAAATCCATATTCAATAAAGTCAACCAGACAAGTATTTAARAATATTGAATATCAGGACTTTTTTTTCTTTTTTCTCTAGTCAGTGTAGTTTCTTCTAAATTCCTGAATTTAACTGCATTACTTTCCAGATGAAGCCTAATTTTCATTTTAAAATGTAAATTCCATTTTTTCAAATTAGATTTTCATAATACACATACAAGAACATATGTTGAAAAGTCAGCTATACTAATGCACATATATTTGAATCCATCCTAGATAAAGCAGGTATTTAAAGCTTTTATTTCAGTGTGATTAACTTGTAAAATTAACCATAATATTGTAGTGCCTTGGTCACAGTGTAGTAAAGACTGAGGTGGCGTTCAGAGTGCTTGTGCTGCTAACAGGTTATGCTCCTGCCACATAATTTTTGTGTGAAATCAGTGTTTCCTCTGTACTTTACAGGGTATAACCATCAGCGCATCTGTGAAAACCAAAGGCAGAAGTCTCCAGAGTTCTACAGCAGAACAGCGTCGGAATCCAACGTGTATTTGAACAGTTTCCATTACCCAGATCGTAGTTACAAGGACCATGCCTTTGACACGTTGAGCTTAGACAGTTCTGACAGTATGGAGACAAGCATATCAGCATGCTCACCAGATAAYATTTCCAGGTAAATCATCTTTCCTTCTCATCCTGCAATGGTCACAGGGTCTTAATGAAAAAAGAGAATGTGTACATGTTGACACTGTGATAGTGTGAATGCTGCTGACTGGTTAAGAAAGTGTAAGACCATTAGACAAGCATCATATTTGTCTAGCTCYTCATAATCAGGTTCAGCCACACCTCACCTGTGTATTGAAAGATGGAGAATAAAAATATGAAAAGTGATAATGCTGAAGTTTACAGAGCAATCAGTGCTTCTTCACCTTGATCACTGCAGGGAAGGAATTTCCTCTGAAATTCCTCAAGGACGTGTGCCATTGATGATGCACACTTGTATAAGTCCAGCATGTTAACCAACTAGATGCTTAAGCTGAACACTCAGGCTTCCTCCAAAAGTCTTTTTGCCCTTTTCTGGGTCAGTAAAAATGAAGAGATGACACTGAAAGGCTTGSTTTTCTCATCTTCAGAGGCTGTCAGCTCAGACACCATTTCTCAGATGAAAGGAATTTCCATGATTTSTGTTAAAAGTCCAGATGAGTCTCAAAATTGTGTGCAAACAATTTTCTCCTGACAGTCTGTTTTTTAKTTCTGACATTATGGCAATGCTTTCATTCCTGCTCACAGTCCTGCCCCAGCAGTTTCACAAGCATAAATAGAGGCTGATAATTAAGTACAGCTTTGTCACAGCACTATGAACACAAGGACAGCTTTTTTTTGGCAAGCATGCAGTGTTTACTTATCATCTGTTTGCTGTGGCAGGGAAGCCCCCAGCTTTGCCCTTTTAATCATTATCACTGCAGCATTAAGAGTTTCAGAAAATACCAGTGGCAATCATTCTGCTGGCTGGCTTGCTTGGTCTTTTTTGCATTGGTTGGTGTTGGTTTTGGTTTTTTAAAGGAAAAACATTCGGACTTGGGTTTTGAGGATTTCTGTTTTAAATGRATAGTCAGCAAGTTTCTGATAGCTGGAGACAGGCTGGGAACTAATTCTGTGCATTGATCTAATGTGCCAGTGATATGAAGCCTTTCTTTCTCTGACTTCCTGCTCTGACCATTTGGAAGGAGGATGGTATGTATCTTGTAAGTCCAGTCTCCAGCCCAGCCCCAGCAGCTGTTGAATTTCACTGGTACTGTTTGCTCTTCTGCCTCCCTCTGACTCTTACAACCAATGCCAGAGAAAAACAAAACAAAACAAAACAAAAAAAAAAAAGGCAACATAAAGAAACAAATAGCCCCAATCAATACAAAAACCAGAAAAGGATCTTTTATAACAGATCTTTCTGTTTCTCACAAGGCAAACTTTGGTGAAAGAAGAAAAGAGTGTAAACTGATTTTGTTGATAAAATCTGGAAAATAGGCAGTTAAATTTCCTTGACAAAATTTCCCTTAARCAGAATTAATTCAGACTGTTTTAGATTATGTTTGAGAATATTTTCTAGCCATATCAGACTTTAAAGGAAAACAATGTATGGTGTTTTGTTCTCACCAACTTAAAATGTCTAAGTTATATTCTGCCATGTTTAAGGCGAGAGAAACACTTCTTTTGTAGAAATGCATAAAGTTTGTGGGTGCTCCAAGTACAGAAGAACTGCTGTAGTTATTCATCAACTCAGCAAACATACCTTTTTTTTGTTAGTGGCTACTGCACTAAATTGGGTCTGAACACTGCCAGCTCCATTCTTAAATTATGTTGGACTGCAAAATAYTTCTTTAAATACCAACTATTATTTAAAATATTAAATAATGGGGTTTTTTTTGCAGTGCTAGCACTTCAAATGTTGCAAGAATAGAGGAGATGGAGAGACTGCTCAARCAAGCACACGCTGAAAAGACTCGGCTGCTTGAGACCAGGGTAAGCRTAATTTTGAGTAACTAAGAGTAGGCATGTAAGTATGGACAATATTCACCTCATGCAACATAGAAACCTACCCAGCTCATACCTAATAGACACTTTAAAAATACCTCTTCCCCCTTGGCTTCACCTCACACTACAACCTTGAGCCCAAAAGCARTATCTGCTATCTCAAAGGACAAGCTGATGGTAAAATACCCAGGAACTTGGTCAGCATTGGTTTGACACCTGCTGGGGGAGCTGCTTACTCCAAATTTCAGTCTAGTGTGCTGGGATATGTATTTCTGCCTACTTAAGGGACAAAAAGGTATTTAGGCCTAGCTTGGAAATGGCATTGCCAACTATAGTTTTGCATRTAACTGAAGTTCTGTGTGTGCTGTGGTATTTAGGAACGGGAGATGGAAGCTAAGAAACGAGCTCTGGAAGAAGAAAAACGCCGCAGAGAGCAACTGGAGAAAAGACTGGAAGAAGAAACAAGCCARAGGCAAAAATTAATTGAAAAAGAAGTCAAAATACGTGAGAAACAAAGAGCACAGGTCAGATATRGGGATGTAAAATAATTTTGAAGTGCAAGAYTTCGTCTTTATAAACAAAAAAAGGACTAAGTGCATTTCTGCCAATGGCAAACAGAACTGCTTTCAGCTGAACAGACGGATTTAGTATTTCTGAGGCACTTGTTTTGCTAAAAGTATGTTTGGGGTCTTGGAGCCAAGCATYTATTTAAAGTTACATAACAGCATAGGTGTCTAGTTAACATTTTATATATAAAGTACCAATATTAATCCTACAAGGTTTGTTACTGAATATAAGCAGAGCAGATATTTTTTTGGCCAAAACAACAGAAATTTGTGAGTGTGTAATTTTGTAAAACATTGGTGAGGAGTTGGTAGGGTTTTTGTTTTGTTTTGCTTTTTCTTTTAATACATAAAATACCTTGAAATGTGAGTTATTATTTCTAAACATTTGACTGAAAAGAAAAAGACAAAAAAGGAAGTTTTTTTAGCTCCATATCTACAGTAGAGAGTAAATATTTTTTCTGAAGTTAATGGGACTGTATAACATGAGGAACATTACTTAATTTTAAAAGTGTTACCTCCTGCATATTTTTACTTCTTCTTTGGGCTTAGAAGTACCTTGAGTTTTCTTTAGGCTTAGGGTCTTAGCTATTTGTTTATTCCTCCAAAACAAATAATATCTATAAGGTAGAGCAAATAGACTAGGCAGTCATTGCTAGTATACCAGAGCAAGACAATGTTATTATTCCATCTTATTAGATGTATTTGAGTGCAGAAGATTCCATMTCATATTGGAATATCTTTCTGGTTTCATCTGTGCTACCTTTGCTGATGTTTTAACCAGCTGTTTCTAGTTAAATATATTCATTAATTTGTTTTTATATAAAATGTAATCAGGAATGCTAAATTTTACTTGTTTGCCTGCTTTTTTTATAAGAAATTTTGTTGACAACTCAAGTATGGTGTAAACAACAATGCAGCACTGATATCTTTATCCCAAATTAGAGCATGCATGTGTWGTAATAGAATGTCCTGTCAGTTACTGCTAATTGTCAGACTTGGCAGAGAGAAGATGACTGAATTGGCAAGAAAACAAAAACATATCTGTCAAAAATTACTGATTTCTATTTTCTTTTTTCTTTCCTTTGTACAAGGAGACCAATTTTTTTTTCCCCAGCACATTTTGACACTCGAAAATGTAAATGAGAGGAAGGAACTCCACCTTTGTACTTGCCAGAGCTGGTGCCAGCTTGTATCATASAGGACTGCATAATTTTAGAAGGGTGCTAAGAGTTCTTGTGAGCAGCACAGCTCCTATTGCATCAAGAGGCTCTTAAAAATGCACTGAGGGAAAGTCCCTTGGATTTGAGACTCACAGTGAGATTTAACAGGCTAACTTGAGGAATGGAGCAGGGGCAGATTAGTTTCTCCAGGTCAATGACTTCTCTGGAGTCCAGGGGGAGAGAGACAGGGAGATGTTCCTTTCACTGATCCTTGAAAGCATCTRAAATCAGCTTCTGTTCCAAAGTAGCCTCTCTGCCTCAGCTGCAGCAGGAGCCTTCTCCAGGAGACTTGTCTTCTGTGTTTAAAATGAGGGGATGGTGATTGTGCATAGACCCTCTAGGCAGAGAAACAAGAATATTCCCTCAGTTGGYAGAGGTTCCAAATCACTATCTCCTCCTGCTTGTTCTCCCAGCTGACACTATCCAGGCTTGGTGCAGTCTTGAACTGCAGTCAAGAATGGGACACTGTGTCCCRCACTGCTTTGCTGTCTCTTGCAGAGGGATGCACTTCAGCTCTCTGTACCATAMTGTGAACTAGTYATCACAGTAATTTGTTCAGGAGAAAGTAATTCTSTTTTGTTTCCCACAATCTCTGTGAAACTAACTGGCRATTRCAGTTCATTCCCATTATTAATATTTCCTGCAATAGCATGTTCTTATTTCATATATATTATACTCTGCATGAAAATATCTATAGCAGTAGAATTAAAGAGTGGCATGTGTGCAGTGAATATTTGATCCAGAGAAATAAAGGGTTTGCTTACCATCCTACATATGAAGTTCTTGGACTTCATCTAACGCAGCAACACACCCTTACATTTAATTRATGTCTTAAATCTAAGACAACTTTTCCATGCTGTGGCCTCTGTTTTACCAGCTTATCAGCTGCTGATTTCAAGAAACTTCTRTGCTCTATCTGGCTTTTACAAAGTTATCCAACRCTGTAGAGTTAGGAGTTTAAAGAAYTTTTCTTCTCAAGAAAATTAGAGCTGCAGTAAAAGCTCTTTATTTTTCTTACATTTATTCTTAGACTCCATGAGCAGTTTTCAGTTATGTCCTTGCAGCAGAAAGGATAGGAGATGATCAGGCTTCTCTTAAAAATAACATGGTTTTCTTTTCTTTCCTGTAGGCCCGTCCCTTGACTCGCTATTTGCCCGTTCGAAAGGAAGACTTTGACCTACGGAGTCACATTGAAACAGCTGGGCACAACATAGAGACCTGTTACCACATTTCTCTCACTGAGAAGACCTGCAGAGGCTTTCTGATCAAAATGGGAGGAAAAATTAAAACATGGAAAAAACGGTGGTTTGTTTTTGACAGAAACAAGAGAACTTTTACTTATTATGCAGGTAGGTTGCAGGATTGCTACTAGAATGTACAGGTTGGTACATCTGTTCTTCTGTTTTCTTATCAAACCCAGCTGAGTTATGAAAAAGTAGGGAGTCCAGACAAAACTGAGATTTCCATTTCATCCACACTTAGAGGTTGTGTGAACCCTTCCCTATAGTGTTCAATCCTCATGCAAGGTAAGGCAGAAYTGAGCATACAAAACAAAACAAAGGAGGAGATGCAGATGGGCAAGAGAAAAAGTGGAAGATGATCAGGTTATAAGTACACAGAATAATGGTTCCACATATTTTATTTTTAAATATTATATATTTCCCCCAATGACTGARTAATTTCTTGTACCCTTCATACAAGAATATAATTTATTATACTTGCCATGAAAATTGAAGTGAATGCTTCTGCAGTCTTGTGCTTAATGTGAAGAAAAGATTTTCAGGAAATTAAACATACAGGGGTAGACTGTTTGAGTTTGCCTTCTTTTGAAAGGAGATGAAGAGGCTTATGCAGGATGGTCATTGCTAAGACAGARAAGAAAACACCAAGTACAAAAACCACCCAAACAGTTTCATTTACTTTACTGACATAACTTCTTTGCAGCAACTCATAARGAACTTATAATTTAACTGATTCATTCMTTACATACCCACTGAAYATTTCTTACTAGTTTGCAGTAATACAATGAAGAATGTGACAAACATTTGTTATTTTGTTCTTAACATTTGGTTTATTGGTTAGGAAGGCCTGTATTCACAGTAGTGTTCCCATCTGGTACTGATTTTTTTTGTCTTTTTTAGTAGTAATGTTAACATSTAATGGTTTCACTTCTGAGTGCAGTACAGTTGCCATAATGTAATCTCAATTAACAAACAAAACTTTCACTCATGTCTCAAGGACTCCAGCCAACAAGCATAGTTTTATGAGGAGTCTGTACCAGCTGCACTATAATGCCACTGCTTGTGTGCATAAGGATCCATCTAGATCTTTAAATGTGTAGTAGATTTCCAGAATAAATACTTTATTTCCAGAATAAATACTATATATTCCAGAATAAATACTTTATTTCCAGAATAAATACTGTATATTTCTGGAATAAATAAATTATTCCAGAATAAAAATTCCAGAGTAATTGAACTCTTAAGTGAATGTACTGAGATAATGCTTTAGTTCTGCCAGTGCACTGAACCAAGAACTTACCCTGAAGTCTGACAGTTCAGTGTGGCAAGTGAAGCATCTGCACTTTCTGAACTGAAGCATTCAGGGAACTCAGTACTAAGACTCTTTTGATGGGAGCTTGTGGGTACCTGAAATAGTCTGGTAACCAAGGCCCCAGGTGGGGCTTGAAAAGAGAGTGGATCCCCTGCTTACTGGTAGTGCACAGAGAGCACATTTGTACAGTGCTGTGTTTATCTCAGTACAATGTGTGCTGTAATCTCACAATCCTGTAACCTCAGTGCTTCAGTACTGCTTCACTGGGGGCTGGCAGGAAGATTGCCAAAGCCGCGTTGTTTGCTCTCTGGGATTTCGTTCTGCCATYATATGAAGCTTTCTGAATTGCCTGCAGCTACACATAGAATGTAAACTGAGTTCTCCAATTGTTTAAATGACATGGGACTGTCATTTAAATGACAGAATCCCTCATGGGACTGATGAAGATGTTCTGCATGACTGTTCAGTGTTGAGATGACACTATGACTTGGCGGCAGAAAGCATTACATTCCCACAAATACTAAAGTGCTGGGAGTGAAAGGAAGTTTGCCTTTTAGTGTCCATATGCAGCTGAGATGCTTCTTAAYAATTTCTCTCTCCACTGCAGGAAAATGGAGGGTGGATGCTGCCCTGCCCTGCTCCTTTTTCTTGTGAAAAATTATAGTGGTGGCTCTTAAGTTCACAATCATAGAAGTATTTTTTTTAAAAACATACACACACAAACTATGTTCTAATATAAAGGTTTTGCTGTCAGATTGTATTGAAAATTTAATCATCATTACAGTTTTCCCTTGAAGGCAAAGTGGAGGTCTTAGCGTGCAAACTGGTGAAGTCTGGCTGGTTTTCATGGAATTGGAAGAGTAGATATATCTKAGAGACATCTGTCCTTCTGTGGGCTAATACCCTCCATAACATTTAGACACTTCAGTTAAGGGAGTGACTTGCAAATAGATGAGGAAATTAYAAAAGCTTTTATCCTTGGAAACTAAGTGRAAAAGAAGACAAAGTCAAAAATGCATCTCTCAACAAAACCAGCAAWCTAGTAAGAAATGTTGAAGGTTTCTGTGGGATTTCAGAAGCAGAACTGTTAAGTCAGTTACATAGCAGCTGAACATATATGGAAATGCAAATTAAGCTTTTGACACTTTGCTTCATTTCACTTCTGAAGTCATTCTCTGTTTTCTGTTTTAGACAAACACGAAACTAAATTAAAAGGTGTAATATATTTTCAAGCTATTGAAGAAGTCTATTATGATCATCTAAAGAATGCATATAAGGTAAAGTTTGTTATTGCTGTTTTAACCACGTATCACATGGAGTACCCAAGTACGGTAGCTGCTGTAAAATTAAAGGGAGAACTAACATTACTAAGGGGGAAAAAAAGAAACAAAACAAAAAAAAAAAAAAAAAAAAACCAAACAAAAAAAAAAACCCTGGAGTGGAGGGAAAGGAAGAGGAAGCTAATCAGTGATTAGAACTGTTTTGGGGGTTTTTTATATTGATGGAAGCAGAGATAAGTGTCTACCTGCAAAGTGGTATTTGCTCCAAGGAGTTCCWTAGTCCAGTGGGAAGACCACTGAAATCAGTGGCTTAGTCAAGTCAAGGGCTGGTTGCATGCCTCTGTCCCAGGGAGGGAGGTAACTGTGCCAGCAGCTCATGGCACCCCCTGCCTCTCTCATCTGTAATTTAAATGAGCTGTGAACAATTTGTGWAAGCCACTGGACAGAGTGGGGGAGTTAGTTATTTGGGCATGAAACAACAGCTTGGAGCCCTGTAGTACTGTAGAATAGTCTACTGGGAAAAATTGCGTAAAAGGTCTTTATCGTGCTACAAGCACTTAAAATGCATCTCTGCTGCAACATAAGATGCACTGTTACAGCATTTTATCTTTCTTTTTAACCCTAATCATAAATATCCCTGTAAGAAATTCCACTTCTGTTACCAATAAATRGCTTTGATTTCACTCTTTCAGTATCTTCTTTGTGATTTATTCTAGAGTCCCAACCCATTGCTGACCTTCAGTGTTAAGACCCATGACCGCATCTACTACATGGTTGCTCCTTCTCCAGAAGCCATGAGGATATGGATGGATGTCATTGTTACAGGCGCAGAAGGCTACACCCACTTCATGTTATAATAAAAAAAAGGAGCAACAGGGCATCCTGCAATAACATAACTAATGAAGTTAGTCATAGCTAGTGACAGCAGAAAGCCAGTGAATACCCTGAAGTGTCCTCCTTATGATGTGCACCCAAAATCTCAGATTGAGAATGGGTTACAAATGCATTGAAAAGGGGGGGTTGTTACCTGTTGTAGTTGATCTTTATAGGAATGAACGAACTAAAGCTGTTGAGAGAATCATAGTGCTCCAAAATGGATAATCAGGCAATTTTAATTATAGCATCTTGGTTGAATGAWAAGTTTCTACAAATTCTCTTATACAGAGAATGTCTTCATAAATTTATAYTGAAGAGTTTACAAGTGTGTGTGTTCTCATTGGTTTGCAAAAATTCTAGTAGTGAAACAAAAARGTGTAATAAGCATATATTTTAATATGCAACATTTGATATTTACAGATGATTAGGTGACTTTTTAAAACTTTTAGTCAAGTATTTTATAAAAATACAAACAAAAAAAGCAGCCCTAAGGTATCCACAGTTCTTGCCTTAGCAGTTAAGTGTTACAACAGAGCCAAAGAGTTACATGATTCCCTTACATTTTCATATTGTTACTTGTACCTAATTTTCTGTAAGGGGACAGTGCCAAAACTCTTAATGACATTTAATGTAATTAAATTGTTATATTCTGTGTGTTCAAACACTTTGTGGCAACAACTGTATGTTTAAAGTTTGCATCTATGGAGCTCAAAAAAAAAGAAAAAAGAAAAAAAAAAAAGAACAAAAAGGATAGCTTTATAAATACGCGTTTTTTTCCACAAGGATGAGAAATGGAAACACTTGTATTATCTTCCTCATGAAGAGGGATCTTTTTTATTCTTCCCTGTTGAACAGAATAACAGTCCTRATTCTGGACCCTACAGCAWTTTTCTTCTATGTAGTAAGGTCCCRGTGTGGTTCTAATCTTACTCTGTGCCAAGTGAATGCTCTATTGAAATCTCTCAAACATTGCCTGCCTTGAAGCCAGCACCAAAATCTCTACCTATSTGAATTCTTTGGAGCCAAGCTTTCAGTCCCAGAGAGCTATTTTGTTGTTTAATATATATCTGCACAGAATAATGCCATCAAATAGAATAAAAACCATGAGGCGAGTTCTAAGAATTTACACTAAGCAGTGTATGAATAAAAACCCCTGAAAGCTTGAAGTAGTAGGGACTGAGATTCCTAAAACAGCAAAAATACTGAGGGTGCAGCAGTCTCCCATTTTAAAATCACCTCCAAGTCCTTGAGTAATATTGGAAAAATATCATTGACCTTAACTTCAAGAAAGTGCCATGTCTTTAAAGAGGTTCTGTTTCAGTGATTGGAACTTACACGCTCTGTGGTTTGTGTACTAGAAGAAAGCACATTAGCCTTTTTTTCCGGGATGAAAAGTTAATGGCTTTTGATTAAACAAATAAACTGAAAACAGAATAGAAGTATGCTGGCAGAATATTTTTGTTGTACTTTTTAAACCCTGTAACTGTAATGAACAGGTTCRTGGTATACACAGGTGATGTGGTTGTTGTAGCATGATAAACATCAGTTTCAACTTGAATCATAAAAGAAGAGACTGTTGTTGCAAGATAATTGTTATCRTCTGTGCATATCACAGCCTGTAATCTATAATTTAAAACACTATCAAATAAATTGCTTTTGTTTATACAGTTATTATTTTTTCCCTGATGTATCTTGATTTTACTCCTAAGTATAGTTAYAAAGGTTTTCTAATGATTTTTGTATCCTGCATGATGCAATGAAGGCATTTTAATAAACATTTTTAAAAATACACTTGTTTCAAATATTATCTTGCTTCATTATCCTGAGACATTTCTGTTTGTCTCTTAAATAGCTGTATACAGTCATGAAAACAATACTGTATTTCTCAATAACACTTAATTGAACTATTCCAGGTATTTTCCCATAAAACAGCTATAGAAAATAATCATTGGGAGACAGTGAAATTAGGAGTATAGTCTGTTTTCTGCATGTACATAATATAGTATCTTTTACATYTTTTTATGAACCTGTTTGAAAATTTTATCACCAGCTTTGGGTATTGAGAATTATTTTTGTTTAACTGCAAACCAGAAATTGCTTGATTTTAAGGATTTCAGAAGTTTTCCCAATATTTGACTTAGACATGACCTGAATGGGAGTATTAACTCAGTGGAATTGAGTGGAAATGAAAACTAGTGTGRATTTATCATTGATTTGTTTTCACTAAGTTTGCCATCATCGTCATGAAGTGGGGCGGGTTCTGTACTGGTGCACATCAAGACAACGTAGGTAGAGCATGGTGGTAGGCAGCCCCTTTTATGATCAGTCTGCACCAATCATAAAAGCACTTCAAGCTTACCTGCCTTGGAGTCAAATACCTGCTTACCCCAAAGGCTCTAAGGCAACTGCAAACCACGAGTCTTAGAAACCTCCTGTGCAGTGTCCCATAACCTACAGGTGCTGACCTGATGGTTGGATGGGAAAACAGCCTTCCCTTACCACTGACTTTTCCTAGCGTTCATTTTCATGTGCCAGGGGAGGTTGGACATCARGAAGAATTYMTTCACAGAAGGGGTTGTCAGCATTGGAATSGGCTGCCCAGGGAGGTGGTGGAGGGACATCCCTGAAGGCATTCCAGAARTGACTGGACATGACACACAGTGCTATCATCTAGTTGATGTGGTGGTATTTAGTCAAAGGTTGGACTTGATGATACTTGAGATCTTTTCCAATCTAAAAGATTTGGAGATTCTATTGATGATCGAGAGAGAGACAGGAAGACTGATTCATGATCAGAATTTGTTTTTACTGCGAGCCACATATGTTTATATAYCTTTCTAGAAAGGCTAGTAATTTTTCACTACTATGATTAGGTTAAGCATCACACAAACAAACTTACACATTTTGCAATATCGCTTGCTTGCAGAGGTTGATTCAATCTTCTTTTCCTGTTGCCATTCTTGATCCAATCTTCTTGTAATCTTCAAAGTTCTGTTTGTTCTTGCCAACCATAGGTTGTCAGACTATGCTAATTAAATACACATCTTCTGTCCACAAGATTCTATGATTATTTTCTTTTCTTTGTGGTTGCATTGGCTGTATATAAAAGGCACAGTGCAAAAGATGTAGTTCTGGCTCCTGCACTCATATACCCGRGACTGAGAGAAGGTGAGGAGGTGTGAGCGTATTAAAGGTCCCTTCTCAGCCCTCTCRAGGCTGAACAGGCCCAGGCCTTTCCCTCGGCTTCTYCTCCTAAGAGAGGTGCTCCAGTCGCCCTCCTTGCCTGCCGCAGGACCCGCTCCAGAAGCTCCGTGTCCCTCCTGCAYTGAGGAGCCRAGACCTGGACACGGCACTCCGGAGSTGCCTCACCAGGGCTGAGCAGGGGGGCTGGATCCCCTCCCTTCACCTGCTGGCTAYGCTCTTCCCAGTGCACACCTTTGACCTTCTTGGCTACMASGCASCGCTGSCYCGGGGGAAACACGCACGCTGGGRAACGCTCAATGTTTTGGCTTTTTTTTACTGACAGAATTTTGCGGTTTCCCAGGGACGCTCGGCTCTGACCGCGGCCCGCCCCGCCCCGCCCCGGCCGCCGCTCCGCACGCGGGGGAGGCGGGCGGCGAGCGGCGCGTGCGCGGGCGGCGGCCATGGCGGCCATGGCGGGAGCGCTGGTGCGGGCCGGCCGTGCCTCGGCCCTGCGGCCGTCACTGTCACCGATGAGGGCGGCCCGGGCGCTCCTGGGTAAGGGAWGGGCCGCGGGGAGCTCGGAGCAGAAGGAGTGCCAGTCGGAAGGGAGAGGATGTTGTCGGTGCCGGCTGTAAGGGCCGCCGGGCGGCTCTCGGGTGGCATCCTTTCCTCCCCTTCAGCGCCATCTCCACCGGGAAGGGCCGGGGCGCGGCCCTCTGGTGGGCATGGGCATCTTAAACTCGGTTCCCTTCCGACGGGGTTCCTGACAGGCTTCTCCTCCCCGCCAGGCCCGCGGGGGAGGGGGTCTCGGTGTCTGTGCACGGGGCAAGGCAGCTGCTTTCCCACGTGTGCTTTGTTGGCTCTAAGCTCTTGCCCCTGGTGCGTTTGAGGAGTGAGTTCGCTTGATCGGGTGTGAAATGTGCCTGCCTGTAAAGCTCCGCTGGGTGCCTGAAAAGCTTTGCTGACACCCACTTCTGAGTGAGATCGYTTTCTGCCCAAACACGCAGTGTCCCTTCCTG
Organism: Alauda arvensis; assembly: GCA_902810485.1. Taxonomy (NCBI): domain Eukaryota; kingdom Metazoa; phylum Chordata; class Aves; order Passeriformes; family Alaudidae; genus Alauda; species Alauda arvensis. The sequence continues at coordinate 197,855 of CADDXX010000029.1, read as the reverse complement.
ATGTGTCAGACCCCGTTCTTGTCTGACCTGTTGAGTTTATTCGTTGCCTTTARTTGGACAGATGAATCTCATTTTAGAGTGCTCAGTGAATAAAACTTACTTGCCACTAGGGGTACACCTTTTGTAGCTGCATAAAAGCTTGAATACAGTGGGATTTTGTTGCTGTGTTTTTCTCCCTTTCTGTGTGTTTGTAACAGTAACATTACCAGACTATCGACTATCTGTTTATTTGAGTGTGTCTTCAGGTGCTTTGGGACCAGGCCAAGCAGCAGTTCCTGCTGGAATGTGGGTGGTTGAGTGAAACCAGGTGTGGACAGAGTTGAGTCCATTACCTGTCACAGCAGCATTAATCTGCTGCTGCTGGCAGTGGGGAGATCTCAGTGCAGGAGCATTCCCGGAGTTGTTTGGGGAACTTCTTTGGTTTTGATGCATAATGTAACACTGGTCTCAGTCACAGTTTCTGGTGTTCATAAAAGTGCACAGTGACTCCAATATGAAGAGAATTCCATAGGTACCATCAAGCAAGGATCATGTGGTCTTCCTGTAGCTATCACCTTCTGTCTGTAACTTGCTTTTATAAACACTAATACCTGCCTTGCACCCTTCAGAAATGCTTCCCTGGTCTTGCCAAGGTGTGTCCTGAAATCAAGAGGAGAAATTACTTGGTAGCTTTTGATCGTTTTGTCTGTCTGAGGAGAAATCTGAAAAGCATTGAGCTTTGCTTTAGGGTTGGCTGCGGTGGTTGCTTTAGGGTTTGCATTATTCAGGTTGGGATTGCTGCTGGTGCTTCCATTAACTTGTTAAATGGAAGAATAGCTTGTGAAATAGCTTAGACAGTGACTRTGTCTTGTAGCTGCAGTTGGAGCCCAGCCCAGTGTAAAAGTAATTTGAGGACACCTCCAGAGTGCTGCAGCATGGAAGACAAGTGGCTTCAGAGATGGCTATCAGGGCTTAAGGGGGAGAAAAATACTCCCAATTATTTTTTGTTACATTTAGCGCTTCTTGGTRTGTCTCCTCTTACTGGCACTTGAAGAAGTGACTGGCTAAGTGRGAGACAAACACAAATCAAAAGCCACAGTGTGGATGCATCTGAATACCTTTACTGTGGAAGTAATTCGCCTTTATAAACAACTCATGCCTCAGTATGATAAATAAGTGGTCATTGTTTGAGGAGCAATTTAATGGTTTTAATCTATTGTTCAAATTATGCAATTTCTGTTGGACTGTAGGAAAGTGCTGAATGTTAGCTGCACCTGTTATGTATCCACACTTACTCGTGCACATCCAAGTTTAACAACAAACCAACTCCCCAAAACCTCTTGAATGTAATCTCTCTGATAGTGACAAAACAGAAATCAAGGCTGCAGGACAGCTAAGTGRTGTGATACTGTCAGGGCTTGGGTTTTGCACTATTTATCCACCTGTAGGAAGCCCTGATGCTTTATTTTTGGTTGCATCTTTCTGTGCCCCACTGTTGAAGAGGCAGTCATCTAATCTAAGAATTAAGAGTGTCAAAGTCTTAGAAGACTTGACCAAGCTTTCAGTTTAACAAATTAACCTTGCTGAGTTGGATAATAGAGTGGATTAAGTCTCCTTAACAGCTCTCTACTAATTACATGTCCTCACCTGCAGTAGAGGTACAGCTGACTGCTAAAGTTAGATTAAATCCTGTAGCAGCTGTTGAGATTCAGCAGAACTATTCATTAGTTAGCATTTCCTCTGTTAATGTTATTTCCTTGTTTGATGGTACTTAYTTCATTTGGTTTAAACAATGCTAATGTTGTTTTATGCTCATCATGATAAAAAAGTTAGTCACAAGATCCTTTCCCAGTTCTTGTTTATGAACTTGCTGCTGTATCTCTATATAATGTGTGGATYCAGGGTTTTGATAAAAGTGCAGTTTTATCCTTCAGTTTTAATTTTCATGAAAAACTTGCCACCTCGTGTACTTGTAAACTCCCATTGTACAGARTACTCTAGTCTCAAAATTACRCTTTTTGAAAATAAAAGGTCAAACTAAGCAGATAYTAAATGGAAGGATTTTTTTGTGAAAAGAGTAAATGTATTCAAGATGGTATGAAATGTGAGGACTGATGAAATCTGTGAAGCCTTAGTGTTTGTTTTCAGTCAACCACTTTGCTGATTGCTGATTGAACTCTCTTCGTGGTTGGCGTTTAATGATTTGAGAATGAATCACAATAAACTTTCTGTTTCAGGTTCATCCATACTTGTCAGTCACTAGAGAATATAGGAGATGCTTTTTTCTTCTCTCTTGAGCCAAAATACCTTATTTTCACATAACATGTCTGTATTTGCCAAACCCTGGGTTTATAAAAACTTGTGTCTCTGCCAGGTTTTTATGATGATTGTACTAAATAGCTTCTCTTATTAGTTTGCAGGCTGAAGTCATCGGTCAGCTTTCTTACTCGACCAGATCGACCAAATATTGCTTATCAGAAACTTAAAGGGAGGAATCCAGGAGTTATTTTCCTTCCAGGCTTCAATTCAAACATGAATGGTCAGAAAGCAACTGCCCTTGAAGATTTCTGCAAATCATTAGGTCATGCCTTCATCAGGTACATAAAGGAGTATTTTTCTAGAGAAAATTAAATTAGTCTCATGGGTTGTGGGAAGGGGTTTTAACACAAATATGTAAACTTTGGCGTTTGGATTGGGATGCTCCCTGTGCTAAGGGAGCTTGTATACAAGATAAGAAGTCTTTCTTCCATTTCCAAATACAGGATTTCTGTCACTTGAGAGACTGAAGTAAATCAGGAGAATATATTCTGAAAGTAATTCAGAAAGTTCTCTAATTTTCTGCAGTCTACTTGTTACAATGAGGCTGTAGACATAAAAATTAAAAATTAAGGACCTGGAGTTCTATTTTTTAAGTTACCACTATAAGCACTGTCCTTACTTGCCAAGTCTGGTTAAGTTACCCTGTATCTTCTGTGGGTTTAGAAGAACGTGCCCCTGCGTGGTGATGCTGTCCTTTGATAGACAAGATTGAATGCTGTGTGTCACAAGTCTTCATATTTGGGTTTAGTGTTTGAAAGAGTTTGTACATTTTAAAAATACCTTGAAAATTGAAGTGTCTGAGGATTCTTCTTTTTGTCTGTAAGGGAAATGTTTTGTCTATTCTTGTATATTGTGATGTTATATCAAATGATAGAGAATGCTGTGCAACTTAGTTGTGTATGTTTTATTTAAACTGTTTTTATGTGATTTCTGGTCCTAGTGATAAACAGGACCAAGTAAGAACATACTCAGTGTGGTATCTTGTCCCCTGCTGATTTGATTATACAGTAGTATTTAGTTAGTGTCTATGTTGCTGTAGACTATACTGTGACTTTCATGTTGATGGTTATTTTTTCAGATTTGACTATACAGGCTGTGGAAGTTCAGATGGTAAATTTGAAGAGTGTACAATTGGGAAGTGGAGAAAAGATGTTCTGTCTATACTGGATGAACTTACAGATGGACCACAGGTTATATTTTATTTTTAAATATAGAATGCTGTTTTTCCCTCAGAGTAAAACCTTGATCAAAAATATACCATAATAGCTCTGGTCCACAGTAGCTTTCGCTGAGCACCTGACACCCGCTCTCTTCCAAGCTGAATCATTTGAGAGGTCATATTCATAGGAGCTCTTTTGYAAGCAGGTAGGTCACAAAATCATGGAAGCATGGATTGGCAGGACCTCGTGGAGGTTGTTTCTTAGAATGTCCTGCTCAGAGCAGGGCTGTTGTCCCAGAGAGTCTGAGAAAGCCTCATGSCTGAGGTGCCACCTGACAGGGGACAGGGAATTGTTCCAGTGCAGTGCGACCCTGTTAAAGAAGAGGTGTGTCACTGTCCCATGCTGATGCATTCATTAAAAGATTTGCAGGAAGATTGCAAGATACTCCATATGATTAAATAGCTTTAAAAAACAGGCARGAGAAGCAGCATTTGATTTCTTCAGTTACTTTAGAAACTACTGTGAGAAGCCTGGAATCTCCTACAACCTAGAAATACCTAGTATTGTGTTTAAAACAATTTTTTATTATAACTTGCTTTTGTTYACTTCTTCCACTGCGCTGAGCCTTTACCATGTGCATTTATCTTGAGAAGGAAACATAAAAACATGTGATACTGAATTGTTTCAACTCTCATTTTGTTTACAGTGTTTCAGTCTCAGACAGCAATAACCAGCCATGCCAAACAGAATAATAAATACCAGGTCTTGTGGTGCTTACTCAGGCAAAATTTCCACTGGAGGTGACAGCAGTTCTGCCTGGGTAAGGACAGCAGGATTATGCCCAAGGTTTAAATAGTTAAACCAAGTGAAAACTGATAYTTTGTGTAACAGAAAAAGCCTATTAGCCATTTCCTGTAAAGCACTATATTTTCCTCTCTTTTTTTTTTATTTGCTTTTCCAGATTCTGGTGGGYTCCAGCATGGGTGGATGGCTGATGCTTCATGCTGCAATAGCACGCCCAGATAAAGTAGCTGCTCTGGTTGGAGTAGCTGTAGCAGCAGATCACGTTGTAACAACTTTTAAGAGGCTTCCCATTGAGGTAAATGGTGGTAGTTGGCTTTTGTGCAGTCTAAAAATCTTACCAAGAATTTAAGAAATTATGTTATTTAAATTGTACTTTTCCTGTAAAATTTAGGGTAAGTTTTCTGTGTTTGATTAATGTAAGCTTACAGTATGAGACTAGTGTGAGCACTAGCCCAAGTGTACTTACATTACTGTGGTTTAGAGGATGTGAAGTCAGATCCCTGCTGTTTGCAGTCCATTAGATTTTAGTGCTGAATATCTTATATATGCATTGGAATTGGATCCTTGTGCTTTGAAGGATGGAGAAGTAGMCACTAAAGTAGTTGAGGTGGCACTGGATGAGATGAGTATGACACAGGTTGTGTGCATAGAAAGGAAGTTCTTCAGATTAGTGTGTTTGTAAAGACTATAAGACTTAAGTAATGGGAACTCCCCTTCTGAGATTCTTCCTTGATGGTAATAATGTTTAGTCTTCAGGAAGGTAAATGAGGTGTTACATGGCAATAAATAATGTGTTTTTTAGAACAATGAGAATATTTTCCCAATTTGTAGGGTACTTCATAGTGTCAGTATTACTGTTTAGGACTCAGAATCTGAAAATACTTWATCTAGAAATACAGTATTTAGAGGCAGCTGTTGAGGCAAAGACTGAAAAGACTTACCACTGGAAAATGTCTTTTCCCTAGCATTTCTCCTTGTTTGAGGATCAGTGAACTGATTGAAACCAAGGATATTTACTGTTCATGGTGGCTATACATACTTTTCTTTTCTGATAGATTCTGGCTCAGAAACTTAATTTCATTGGTGAATTATAACTAGATTAATTTGGACATGGTAGGGCATTTGTCTTCTCAGGTGCTGTGAGGAGAACAGTAATACRCTTCTGCTAATAAAAATGAACAAGGTGAAATTTTATGCCAGGGGGAATTTTACTGCTTTTAGAACAGAAATAAGTTGAGGTACTCATGGGTACTCCTAACATCTGTTTTGTCTGATCTTTGCTCTCTTTTTTTATAGGCACAAAGAGAAATAGAAGAAAAGGGTGAATGGAAGTATCGAACAAAGCAAAATGAGGAAGGATATTACTCCYTGACCTATGACTTTATCAGAGAAGCAGAAAATCACTGTGTGCTGAATAGTCCCATTCCTGTAACATGTCCCATACGCCTTATCCATGGCATGAAGGATGGGGATGTCCCTTGGGAGATCTCTATGCAAGTTGCTGACCGTGTTTTGAGCAAGGACGTGGATGTCATCCTCCGCAAAATCGGCCAGCATCGCATGAGTGACAAGGARGATACAAAGCTCCTTGTGAATACTGTTGATGATCTCATTGACAAGCTGTCAACAGCAGCATAAGCTGAAGAGTAGCATTAGCATGAACTCTACACCTTACTCTTTTCCTTGAGTAACAGAAGCCCTGTTCTTACCCAGATGGTGACAGGCCTGTGACTGTCACTGTAGGAACTAAGCTTTATCTGCTGTTTCCTTACCTCTGTTTGGTAAATACAGGTATTGTATTATTGCTGCATTTGCACACAGTCCAAAGTGTGAAGGAGTGCTGCTATTGTGTTCAGAACCTCTCCTTCACCACTCCAACCGTTTTTTTTCCACAGATTTCCTACAATTTTGTACTGACATGATGATTATTTTTTGTTACTATTGGCCTGTACAGTAAAACTTCATTTTCTCATCTTTTACACCTATTACTGTCYTTCCACTATAACATTGTATCTTATGTCTGAAACCATCTGTGCAAGGCAAAATACAACTTGTTGACTGAAGTTAGTTATTAGAATAGTAAGTACCATGAAACACAATAAACAGATCTCAGATAAATGGTCATTTTGTTCTGAAATGCTGTTAAAAAGTGGAAGGCACACCCTGATGGTGTGCCTAGGGTACTACATAGGGAAGAATTGGACTTCTAAGAATGGAGGGCCTCAAAGCCCTAAGATCAGGAGAGTGTGTGTCATTTTCTACAGGCTGCCTGTCTGTCACTGTTCATTTGTGGGCCTACTGTTAAGGGAACTGTAAATAATCTTGGTGTGAACTGAAACTGGATCAATAAGGTGACTTCAATAGTAACTTCTTGGAGGTGGGGAGTACAGC
>CADDXX010000029.1:163436-190786 GCA_902810485.1 Alauda arvensis | reverse complement strand
TTGGATTACTGGGAACAGTGTCTTCTTCAGCTGTGTGAGTCCAACCCTGAGAAGCTATAAATGGAACTTGATGGTTGGGTAATTCTTCAAATGTAAATCCATAGAATTAAACAGGAAAGTGTAAATATGACTGTTACCTGGGGTTTGTACAGAAATGCGGTGCCATTCATACGCTTGAGAGCGAGGAGCTTGGGTGAGGGGCTGGAATTAGATCAGGCTGGCCTTAATGTGTTACACCAGTCAAAAGCATATAATTGCTCCTTAAATTTGAAGTAGTAAATGACATCACGATTGCTACCTTAAAAGAGTAAAGCTGCTAGGGATAAAGTATTTTTAGAGTTTGTCATTTTCAGTTTCAGCTATGCCAGTAGAAGTATGCTGAACAGGGCTTTGCTGAGGTAGTGGGTTTTAATTTAAAACCACAAACAGCTAAAGTAAAAAACAGAACAGCAACAACAAAACTAAATTTCTGATGAGTTCCTGTGAAATACAGTTTTATTTAGGCTTCAATACTGCAAAAAACAAGCAGCTGTGATGTAAAAAAATTTAATTTTGTTAAAAGAGTAAAAAAAGATGTCTGCTGTTTAGATGCAAATTTTCTACTTCAAGTGTACCAATTCCCTAACTCAGTGAGTCATAGAATCATAGAAATGGTTTGGGTTGGAAGGGACCTTAAAGATCATCTAGTTCCAACCACCATACCATGGGCAGGGATATGTTTCACTAGACCAGGTTGCTCAGAGCCCCATCCAACCTGGCCTTGAACACTTCCAGAGATGGGGCATCCACAACTCCTACAGGCAGCCTGTTCCAGTGCCTCACAGTAAAGAATTTTTCCCTAATTACCTGATCTAAACCTGCTTTCTAAGTTTGAATCCATTCTCCCCCTTGTTCTGTCACAACATGCTCTTACAGTCTYTATCCAGTTCAGGATAATCTAGATCGGGATAATTGCTTGAGGAATTAGAATATTTMATGAAATCTTGTTCCTCAGTGTTTCTGGCATAGACTGTTCTTCTGTTGGTATCACTATGCAATTCAGCTTTAAAACTTCTGTAATATGTTTCTAACTTTAGAGAAAGTTAATGCAGATTGCATTTCTGGAGYTGGAGCTGTGTTCATGTTTATGTACTGTTAAGCAGTTGCCATCTTTATATGTGTTTGTATGACTTGCATCTGATAAGACCTAAAAAACAGATTTTGCAAGTTTTAAAGATGCAGTCAAATAAAAATTATTTCAAAACTTTGTGCCCTAAGCCATGATAGGTTTTTTAAAATCTGGTTTTGTCACATCTTAGATTGGTTTGGCTCGTWATGGAAGAAAAGGCTGAAACAAGTGGACTGCAGTAATTCCAAAGTAATTMATTTTAGTTAATGCCAAGAGTTACCAGTTGTAATAGACGTACTTTTTCTTCACACATATTAAAGTTACTTCAGTGACTGAAAAGTTTTGAGCCTTTTTTTTTTTAATAGGGAGTTATGCCTGCAAACATTGAATTTAATACTTCAGACAAGGAAAACGCTGTGTGCTACAAACTGTAGCTGTGTATTCCTCTTGAAGGAGTTGCATTGTATTCATGCTTCAYGTTAGCCTTTATTAAATAATTGATATTTGACAGGTAGGGTGTCTGTTGCAATGCCTTAGAGCAAGGTAGGTGAAAGCAAATGTGAAGTGGAGCAGTTGTGTAAATAGTTTTCAGGAGGGTTTTTTTCCTTGTTTGTTGTTGSTGTTTTGTGTTTCTGCCCCCTCCACTGTTCTGCTGTAATAACATGAGGTGGGAGAACSCAGTGTAACAGGGTTGGCACAATGRTTGGGAATACAAAACTGCAGCATCAGTTGCTGAAACCACAGCATTACTGAAAATGTAATCCTAGGGGAAGGGTTTTTGCTGCCACTTGTTCTGCAGTTCTGTTTTCCTTCTCTGCTGGCTAAATGGAGGTCAGTGGTGCATTTGCAGTACAGGTACTCCCRAAGTTTGTTACTTATGGCCTAAATGCAAAGGCAGAGATTACACTTCCCTCATAAAGACAGTATTGCAGGTAGTGTTTTGAAATTCAGGGAATGCTACTGTCCTCTCTSTGCTCACTTTTTGTTAATCTGGTTTGCTTAAATATGAAGGGCTGGCTCTGACRTAGACCTTGTGCAAGACAGACCTTTCTCTCTGACTTTGCTGTTCCATTGATACTTAACTTTGCAAGCATAAGCATTTTCCCTGTGTTCATGCTGGAAATTACCAGAGTTTTGACTGTTGGCAGCTTGGCATGTTCAGATGCCTGGAAGAAGGGATARTGATAACTAGGGAGATTTACATCCTACCTCTGAGCAGTTGTTGACCTACCAGGAAGTTTGACAATCTGGAATAACATGATATTCACCTATTATGGTGTCATTCAAATTGGTACTGTTTTGTCCTCTGCATTAATGCCTGGGACATTGCTTTTTGCTTTGCCAGTAAATGCCTACATAGTAGTCATGTTTAAAAACTAGTATTTCATTCCTCTGTAGAGATACTGTATTAAAATAGGATATTACACACTTGGAAAACTCTGCATGGTGCAGATTTTTAAAATCCTTTGTAATAAATATTTTTCTGTTTTAGGGGCTTTTTAACAGACTGCTGATTTGTTAACAAATGCAAGGTATATTTTGTGAATATATAATATAAATTTCCTCAACAATAAGCTTGATTTGCATTAAATAATCAGTTTCTAAAGCTTATTCAACTTGTTTCCTAATAAACAAGTGCTCTYACTTTGCTTCTATTGAGCTGTGCTTACAGAGTTTTAGATGTATTTTTATCTTGTTAAATATTCTACTTGTTTTGTCTCTCCTCTTGTTTGGCTTTGTATTACACACCAGCTGCTTTGGGTTTTTTGGTTTTGGGGGGTTTTTAACTTAATTGGTGGTAAGTGTTTCATGTAGTTTCAGTTTAGCTAAGCTGTTTTCTCTTGCATCAATAATAATGCAAACAAGGCAGTGTTCACAAAAAAAGCCTGGCTCGATAGGCCTTGGAAGACACCACCTGCTGTTTCATTTTTATGTTAATTTGGGTTACATGCTCTTTTGGACATGCTGTTATTCAATGGGGCTAAAAGATTTATGGTACCATACTTTTCATATCAAATTAAAACGTTCTTAGAGAGGAACACTCAACCRGTGATTTGTCTACAGCTGCTCAAGTATCTTCAGTGCTCCAGTCATGCTGCAATACAGAGTTGCAACGTTTTCTGAACCAGTGTTGTGSTCAGAGTTTCTACACTATCTTTGTGCTTGCAATTTCTTTTTCCTCTGTGGCAGGAAAAAACMCAAACAAGTGGGAGGGAAAATCGTSTCCTGGGGAATAATGAGATCTGAAMTTGTTTTCTAAGCTACTCAGTTGTGCTGTTACAAAGAGACCTACCTTACCCTTTYGCATTGTTTAGTTTTTCAAGTGCTGAAAAGTTACACTAAAGGCTTCTGGGGAAATAGAAGAGGGTTCTGTTTTGACCTGTCTGAGATGAGCAATCTCTTCGCTTTGTGTTGATGATCAAATTCATCAAGATGTGTATGAATGTAAAATTTCACCAAGACTTGGTGAAAATTCATCAGCTGTCTAAGGAATGCAGACAGAAATACCAAACATCAGTGTGTACTCTCACCCTTCTAAGTTCTCAAGCCCAGCAGGGACAGGAAAGGCAGAGGGAACTCAGCCATTACATTAAAAAGGAGCCAGCTTGCTGAGCATGAGGTTTTAATGCCCCTGTYCATGGCACTTTGCTCCTGGCAGGTATTTGCAAAGGGGAGATTTTACTGTTGGGAAAGAAAGGAAGAGATGAAGGTTAGAAATGCATTGCTCATAGATTTACTGCTTGTTGGTCAATTTTTATGGCTCACATTTGCCTTGTGAMTGTAGCACCTCATCTCTCTTCAATATATATTTGCCTGGAAGAGAAAAATATTGCAGCCTTGGTCACGTAATGTGTAAATCTAAATTACAGGACTTACTGCAGTCTGGTTGTAGGTTTGACCTTGTATTTCTCTTTCAGGTCCTGCATATGTAYGTTATGTGGTCCAGTGCTTCTTTTCCATTAAAGAGAAATGGGCATTCTCCATATGATGCAGTAATTGCAGCTCACAGGTAGACACATTTTCAACCTGCTACAGCCTCTTGATTTGTGTCTGGCAAGGAGCTTCAGGCAGCTCTGCATTTGTGTTTGGAAGGAAAAGCAAATGGCAGCTCCTAAAACTTCAAGTCATTTGGCTCTGAAATYAAAATACATATTTGAAATGTTTCTAGGCTAGCACGTGAAAGGTTGTGTTCTTTTTGGACCTTCTGATCTGCACCCTCCTGTCCACTTGCCTCCCACGTGGCAACATGAGAAGGTCACTGCTGCCTGCTGGGGTGGAAGCAGGTGCTCATGGCAGTGGCAAAGGGCTGCTGAACAGTAGCACGCCTAGGGGTTGGAGTGATGCAAGTGGGCTGCCCAGGCTGTAGCCTGGGAAAAGCATTCCCTGAAGGCTGCCTAGGATCAGATCTTGTCCTTACAAGAATCCTCGGGTTGGGGGTTTAATTGGTTATGGCTTGCTGGATGAAAGTGTGCCAGAATGTGCTAATCCTTGGGACACGAGCTCTTGAAAAAGATCCTTAGAGCAAAGCTAAATGCTGAACTATAAGAAGCAGCATTTATGTATTTAGAAGGTTTGATCTTTTAGGGGGTTTTTGCTAGTAAATTTTGCTGTCTATTCTGACCTGTGTTTTAGTGACATAAAGGAGTTACTTCCCTTCTGTTCTATTGTGAATGTGCATTGCAATGTATAATCTTCAAACCAAAGTAGTTCTCAGGAGGTACTGTTTTAATCGGGGACWGATAAGCAATTGATAGGAAACCTGGGTTTCTTTCAAAGGAGTCTGTAAATCCAGCACAAAACTTAAGAGGTCCTGAGAATTCAAATACCCAATTTACCTCCAAGGTCATCTTGAATACTGGGAATGCTGATAGTTGCTATATCAACAGGAATTGCTTCCCAGTGCTAAGTGGTAACTGTTTCTGCTGGCAAGCTGCATGGAAGGTGGTCAGTGACTTATAAATTCCAGAAACACTCCTGTTCATGACAGTCYTGTTCTGCAGGCTGGAGCACTGGTGCATTCTCTTTTGTCACACAAATAGAAATGTCCTTCTTTCCTGAGTTTCTTTTATTTAAAACCCAAATTTGAGGTGTTCCAAGTATGAACTTGCTTGGGGCAAGGGCATAACATCTTCAGAGATGGCAAAGAAACCTGTTTGCAGAGGGAAGGGAAGATAGTTGCTTAAGTTAGCACTTTTTGTCTTTGAGGGCTTCTAGATCATATATTTCAAAGTAATGGAGAAGTTAGAATTTCTAAAATTAATGTCCTGTGGTTTTGATAACTCWGCCACCTGTTTTTGCAGTTAAAAAGARGGCAATATTCCAATATCACTTTTTTCCCCTAGTCTGACCAGTTCTCTTATGTAGAACATCTACAGGTATCTTACGACAAAGCAAGGCCATGCATAAAAGCAAGGCTCTGAAGAGCACTTTCTGCCTTGAAGCTCCCAGAAAAAGGCCCTGTACTTGAACTGAGCCTGTACTGGACCTGAGCATCCTCTCCACAACTCTGGAAAACCTGACATCACCCACAGACATTCATGCAAGGAGCATCTGTGAGCAGCTATTCGGGCCTTTCCTTTTGAAGGGAGGTGCTGTAAACTTAAAGTTTTGGAAAACTTCCTCTTTTTGTTTTAGTTGGTTTTTTTTAACTTAATAATGAAAGGYTCATTATTGCACAGTAGCATACCAGGGAAATGGAGCCTGGACTTCACAGTTATTGCTGGGTATCTTTGTGTGATGGGGATTCAACCTGCCATACTTGGTAAGATGGTGCTTGGATAGCTGAAATACCAGGCTCTTTCTAAGGAATGAATTGCCAAACAGTGGATCTGGCAAAGGTTAATGATTGCTCTGTGATAGGATAGGTTTTTCTTCTGTTTTCTGGTTGGAAGACATTAAAAGCTATTGAGTTAYCCTGGATCTATACATGGGTAGTGAGCTAGTTAATGTCAGTTTTGTTCTKGGTTTTGTCAGCATTTGTTTAGAGGCTTACAAAGATTTTTTACATTTCYAGGATGATATTGTGATTATCTGGGAGCATAAGGTGAGTCATGGCGCTTACAAGCACAAAATTATTCATTCAATTATTCAAGCTTTAGCCCTAGTTTTTAGTCATAAATTCTGGTCTTGTGTTGCCAAGAAAAATAAGAGGACAAAATCCATTAGAAGCATTAGGTGAAGTGTTCCAATGGTAGTACCTTTGTACTGTAAACCTGCCCCTTTTTTCCACATCACATTTCTAACCATCAGGTTTTAATCTGCCTGTGTCTAACATAAGGAACTTGAGTTTCTTCAGGTTTTCTTTAACTTGTAGGCACRTGTGCTTGCCATTTCTTAACTTCTGGTTTTGGTGAGAGAAACAGGCAATCCTTCTGATGTTACTATGGTAAAAGTTCTAATTTTCAATCCTCCGGTTACTGGAATCACTGTTTAAATTTACTTGACTCTTCCACTGCTTTTTATGAAGAGTGTCAGAACTGGATATGATATTCCCATTGGTGTTGGTGCATRTCCTGCATTTTATTCAGCCAAGCCCATCAATCACAGTGTCTTACCCAACATCTTCATTGTCCTCTGCATTTTGTTTTTTCATCTGTTTTGTCATAGGACAGAGTGCTGCACTCTTAAAAGTGTTTTTTCAATGATAGGTGGACTTTGGCTGCAATAAGACACTTTTTGTCTGCTTCCATGTAGACTGCTTTCAAGGAGGTTTCTTTATCTTTTTTGTTTACTCCAATGAGCTGGGATCTTCTTAGAAACCTGGGGGGTTTTTTGTGACTTCTAATAGCATTAAATAGTTCAGGCCTGGGAACATATTCTTGCACAAACAGAATAAAATATACACYATCATTAATGAGTTTTCAGTTACAGTCATATTACAGGACCTTCAAGCTAGCCAGCTTTAATCTCTCTAATGTGTCRTGTTGTTTCAGAATTGGTTTAGTTCCCTAATCAACGTGTCATGGAGCAGCCAACTCTAATATATAAATATAGCTCTAATATATAAATATAACTCTAATATAAATACAGAGCATTTAGTAAATTGYATCAACATTATCACTTTGAAAAAATTGTTCCATTGTTTCCCCCAGGATTGATGGCACAGAAAGCAGGCTTATGATTTGTTTAGTGGTACTTTGGAAAATGTTGGTGGGGAACTGGCATTTTTCCAATCCTCTGCAGTTTCCCAGTTTTTCCAAGCCTTATTAAAAATTGATATTGATGGACAAGCTTTTCAGCTTTCCCAGCATGGAACAGTCCCTCGAGAACAGGTTGCATAGCCAACATCTGTGAACGGGGAGACCTCTGCTCTGCAGCTTAGGAGAGTTATATTACTCATCCCTGCCCTCAGGTTAGGAAACAGAGTCAGAGGCTGATGCAAAGGTAGGTGATTTTCATGAAATCTTGTGGCCAGTGAGCACTGAGCCCCCTGGTGTGACCAGAAACAGCCAGGCACCCAGGGTATCTCCCTTCTAAACAGAACACAGAAAGTGCAAAATAAAGCTTACTGGCGGTGGGACTGGCCAAAGAGTGTAAAKCCCAGCCCTTAACAGCTGCTTGAAGGGAAAGGATGTCAAATTCATATTCTGCCTCTTTCTGTTGCATCTGCAGCCTGTTCCTTCTCTGCTCTCCAGGCTGGGCTCCTGCGCATCCGCTGTGCCTTCAGCCCCGTGCTCACTGAGACRGAAAGTGCTCCAGTGGTGGCCCTGTCACGTAGCATGCTGAGTTATGTAATCAAGTGCTTCACAGGGGTTTAAAACTACCAGTGCAGAGAAGAGGATGCACTAAATGAAATGCCTGTGCAGGATGACAATGAATTAGGTCGTCTATTAAATTTTTCATCTCTTGAGCCTGTTCAAGCCCAGCAGCATCAGAAGCAGTAAAAGTCTGAGAATTCAGAATCTTAAAATGAGAAAGWAATGGATGAAGAGCCCATTATGAAACAGATATAGAAGGAACTGTATTGCTTTCCTCCCGTTTTTTTCCTTTCCAAATGCAGCAGAAGGACTTTTGTTGGCCAAACTGATTGTGTGTCCCTTGGGTTTATCAACCTCCTTGCATATCAAGCTGAACATTAATCATTTGCCAAAAGGAAACTATTTCATGCCAGGATGGATAATGCAGCATGAATGAAAGATATTTGACAAAGTCTTGTGTAACTCAGAAAGAAGCAAAGTGATTTTATTTATTACAGGATTGAATCAGACTGCAAGAAAAGTCTTGTCTTAATTCTTCTCTCCCCCTCCCCTTTGTATGASTGATATAATCAAAATTTAAATGACTGCACATTGGCATAGCTCCCTTCCTATCACTGGAGGTTAGCTGACCCATAGCAACAGAAAGTAAAATCCTTGTGCTTTATAGTAGGTTTGCTAGTTTTCARTGATTTCCCCTTGGTTTCAGTGGTTTGAGTTGTTTTTTGGGACACCATTCCACTATTTAATAGCCTAATACATACTGATGTGAGGGCAATAATAATATTCTTCTACCTGCTTTATCTTCCTTCACTTTTCATCTTATTGTCCCCTTGTTCAAACTTTTTATCAGCATTTGAACAGGGAAGAGAAGAAATTATTTGTCACACTCTCAGCCTGTTAATCATCGAGATGCAGAACAGGGAGAAAAAAATATTTGTCTCTGGATTTTGATTAAAAATGAACTAGATCTGTGGTAATTTCTGTCACCTTCATTTAACAGAGTGCTTCTATTTGTGTTTCTGCCTATCTGCCACTGGGATGCTTGATGCAGTTTGGGGTGATGCAGACTAGGTGGAGTAAATCTGAGCCGGTGGGGTGAGCAGCACAAGGCTGAGCAAAGATGCATGAAAACAGACCACAGATGGGCGAGATAAACAGGATCCCTGGGCTGTGACTGAGGAGGCAGGTCTCTTTAATGGCTCTTAGCAACGCCCCTGCTCTGACCCTCCTCATATGTGAGGAAAATCAAATCAATACACTGTTCTTCAAACCACGATGCTGCAGCAGCAGCAGGGCATTGTGGCAGCCTTCGTCTCTTAAATTCATCTCTGCTTTTCAGCGTGCTGATCTCTGGATATCCATCCTTGCATCTCTGCCGAGGAAGACTCTGACTGCATCTTTAATCGGATTGTTTGAGCTCCCATGCACAACCTTCTTCTTATTAGCAAGTATTAGGTAGGCAATTTTAAAGTGCTTTTGGATTTGCAGGCAGCTGCAAATACAACCCTATTGTATTCTCTGTAAACAYAGCAGAAGCCTCTCTTTCAAACCTACTGTGTTTTAAATCTTGCTTTTTTTTCCGTTTTTGTGGTTGGGCAGGGGGGACTGCTGTTTCTTCCTTCCTTTTAAAAWAGATGTTGTAGCTGATTTGTGCTTTTGGAAAAGGATATTCCCTCATTGATCCCTCCCCTGTTCTCTGGAGCTATAGCCCAGTGCCATACAGTTACTTTCAGTGTTGATGAACATCTGTTTAACTGTCTAACATTTAGGGCAGGCTGCTCACTCATTTATCCTTTCATTTTGCTGTGCATACTTCAAAGGTGTAGACTGGGACTCTGCCCACTAAGTAAGTTCTCCCTTGTTTCTAGAGATGGCTAACAGAGGACCAAGCTATGGCTTAAGCCGAGAAGTTCAGGAAAAGATTGAACAGAAATACGACCCGGAATTAGAGTCTAGGCTGGTGAACTGGATTATTGTACAGTGTGGAGAACAGATAGAGCACCCTCCTCCTGGAAGGCAACATTTTCAGACCTGGTTGATGGACGGAACGGTAAGTGATTTGTCCAATTTGCACACTTTCATGTTTTTATATGCACAGTGCCCCTGTGTTCTGTCTTCATTTAGATTAACTGATCAGAGCTCTTGTCAGTGCGGAAATACGTGTCTTAGTATCTGATTATTTTTCCTTTTGACCAAGAGTCTTAATCTCAGAAGATAAATTATCCTACTAGTGCACTGAGATCATTACAATATTTATGATTCTTATGAGTCATGCATGTTTTATGTATAAGTATGACTCATTCCTTCAGCATTTTTTGCATGCAGTTAAATGAGATCTTTTTTTTAAATGAGATGTATACTTTTATCTTTAAGAAATAATCAGTTGACAAGGAAAAGCAAAGAGATATAGCAAATTTGAAGGATAGGATTTTGTCATAACTGACTTCTTGGRAATAATTCTGTAGCTAAAACATTGTATTCCATTGGTTTATTGAACAACAGGCAGATGCTGCTKTTTGCAGTGGCTGTAAGATTATGCTAATCATTGAATCTCTGCCAAAGTGACTTTAACAACAATTTCCATTGACATTGCTTATTTTTTGGCTTGGGCATGAGGCTTCTTCTCTGTCAGTTGTTACATAACCTCTACCAGTGATTGCTTTGTTGTTTCTAGYAGATTAGGATTTATATGGTTAGGCTTTTTTCTCAGTCAATGAATGCTTTAATGCTTTTCTAATATACTTTGATTATTATCAAGACACTTTTTTGTTTTTAACTGAGGAAACTAYGTCCCTGACAAACTGGCCAGGTCAAAAGCACTATGGAGCATCATTTCAAGCAGAAATTGCCTTCTAGTTTGATGCCTGCTTTCTAATTCTGTTTCTGTCTTTATCTCTCAGCTRTTATGCAAGTTAATAAACAGTTTGCATCCAAAGGGAAATGAGCCTATTGCAAAGATCTCTGAATCAAAAATGGCTTTCAAGCAGATGGAACAAATATCTCAGTTCTTAAAAGCTGCTGAAATCTACGGAGTAAGAACAACAGATATTTTCCAGACAGTGGATTTATGGGAAGGTAAAAATAATAAACTGAAAGTCAGTTTACAGTCTTCATTTTACTTTGCTTTGATGTGTATTTTGTCTAGGCATATTCTCTAATGTAATTATCTTTTGTTTCTGTTTGCCTTACTTCATTACCATGTTCTTCCAGAGCTGCATTATTTCCTCTGAGGGATTTGTATTTCCCTGAGGGCACAACAGAACCTTTCCAAGCTCATGTGTTATCTAAAACCCCATCATTCTGATAGAAATACACAGACCTAATAAAACAACTGCTTTCTCTGCTAATTATTTCAAAGTAAATAGCTCCTAATAAGAACAGGGAAAACCCTGTTTTCCAAAAGAAACCCCCCAAAATTTATAGCAGCTTTCAAATTATAAGCAAAGCTTAAATTGGAGCTAAGAAATGCATTCCCAGGAGCATATATGCCTCTGTGAAGCTTATGAGGGTTCATTTATGACAGTAAGAAACAAAACTCACTGTTAATGCTGTGTTAGCTGAGCTTCTCTCTCTAAGGAGACAGTCTTTTAGGAGAGGTCACTATAGCAACAGCAAAAAAACTCAGGGTGCTCCTGTAGTTTTACAGTAAGACAGGTGAAGTCTTGAAATAGAAACTGCCTGYTCTAGTTGCTGAAGAGCTGAGTCATTTGTGCATTCATGGGGCTGGTTTTGCCCACTTCTGTGGTGGTACATCCCRTCCTGGTGCTCTAACCAAACACACTGCATATCCTGCATCTCCTTGCAGTGATACAATACTTTGGCTGAGCAGTCAGAGCAAAGACAGCTGCAGAGTAGTGAAAGGCACATATGAAAGGGTCAAAAATCTTCCATGAGACTCAAACAGTGGAAAGAGGAAAACAATCCACTGAGAAAGCTGGCCAACATAGTTTGTGTAGGAGAAAAAAGTGGGGTGTGTTTTCACAGGCAGTCAGGATATATGTGGAAGAGATCACTCCTCTGAARGACAGCTGGAGAAATGAAAGGCTAGGGAGCTCTTAAAGAATGGGTTAGAGGGGAAGGACATACTGACAGCTGGAGTTRCTGGGATCTGTAAATGTCTCAGAGTGCCAGATTTGCTTGACAAATCCATACTTCTGGCACAAAGGCAGGATTTTTTTTCTTCCAGTTCAGTCTTCATTTTTTTATGCAATCTAACTTTACATGTCTWAAATGAAGGGATTTCCACTTTCCTGAAGTAGCACCTTCCCACCCCTCAGCCTAGCAGGCTGTGGAGAGAGAAGCTCCATCTATCTTGTAAGGGATGATAATARCTCATTTCAGACATTGTCCTTTGCAGTCTTTTGCAATTCATAATGGCTTCTCACCATGCATATGAAAATATGGTACATTGATCCTTATAAGGAAAAGGACTTGCTTTGAAGACAAAATGCTCTCTATCCTAGTGGCTGTCTCCTGATTTCCTCTCACTCATCACCTTTTCTCAACAGATATAAGGTGAAAAGATAGTAACTTCTGGAGGACAGGAAGTCAAAACACAACTTGCAACCTTGGAGGAAGACATACAAGGCTTTTCTTCCCTGTTATTTTAACACTTCCCAAAGCTAATCTGTGACTCCTYGCTTTCCCACTCCCTTTTCATCATTCCTGCTGCTCATTTCCATGCTGGGATGAAACAGCATGTCTCTCCAGTGGTGAGAGCTCTTTGTGTCTCACCATAATTCTGACCTCTGGCATCTGTGCTGCTTCAGGGCTGAATTGTCTGAACAGGGATGCATTAGCTGGGCAGAAAGGACAGTCTTTCAGTGTTTCATAATTGTAGCACTCCTACACTTCACAGCATAATTTCTTTAGAAAGAGAGATGTCAATGTATGTTTATACAGAAAGAAAAGCGTGTGACTGAGAAACAGCTTTCCCCTGGCACTAATTGTTTGCTGTTTGAAATTCTTAGCAATGATTACTGAAAATGTTTTAGGATATGATCTGCTGTTGGCTGTTTCAAACTCACTCAGTCCATCTGTTGCATTTTTCTTTATCTCTGTGRCTTCTTGATCGAGGGGAACTATCACCTCTCTTTTGCCCCCTTCTTACATACATGTACTGTGCTGAGCAGTTTTCCCTGATCCACACCCAAGACATGTTTGCTGCCTTTTACAGATCCCTCCTTGATATACTTCCAGGCAGGCAAGAGGCATAYGCACCACTGGGTATTTGTTCAGCATTTACAAAAAAGCATTTCTGGAGTATCTGCAGAGCAGTTCTCCATCTTTGTGTCTGAACCTTCTGCTTTCTGGACCTGGAGAGGAGATCCTTCCAGATGGGTTTCCCCTAAAGAGAAAGGCTTAGCACAAGAAGTGAGCAGAGATCCCTTCCTCCTTGTTTTAAGAACAGTGCCAAGTTCCTCTACAAGGCTGTGCTATTCAAAGCACACTGCAGAGGACACTGAGATGCAGGAGAGTCATCAGTGTGGGTCCCTGCAGAGAGGCTGAAGCTGTGGGCCAGGTGGGCGGTCCCCATGGCTGTCARTAAAAAAGTACTGGACCTGAGGGAAGGCACTGACTGCAATCTGCTGCAATACCAGAGTCAAACCCAGCTTCAGGGAAGGTGTATGATCCCTTCTATCAGGTGACTGCTCAGGAAATTTAAAAATTTTTCCCTGTTTTTGTTTGTTTGGTTTTTTGGGGTTTTGTTTGTTTGGTTGGTTTTGTTTGGTTTGGGTTTTTTTTGGAGGGGGCGGTTGGGGGTTTTCTTGTTTTGGTTGGTTGGTTTTTTTGTTTCTAGGGGTTTTTTTTAATATTGACCATTGAACCCTTTGTATCCTTAACTGGAAGAGGGCAAGTGACACAAGACCACTTGAATTCAGTTCTTCCTCACCCCCAGCACTCCTGATATGCAGCAAGGAGTCTCTGCAGAGCAGAGCCGTGGCTTTGTTTTGTCACGTGTCATTCAGCTCCCACTCACTCCGTTTTCCCCCTGCAGCATCTCCCACTCGTCACTGACAAATAAAGCAGAGCTGAGCACAGAGCGTGGGGGCGCTGCCAGATGGCTCTGCAAGGCTCATCATCATATTTCACTGCCTGCCTTTTGTTCCTTTTGCTTTTTTTCTTCGCTTGCCGTCATTATTCAGCTGATTCACTTTCAAATCCTTCTCCGCATCTCTTTTCATCGCAGGCAGTCACTGCACTCCCGTTATACGGGAGGCATCCCAAGGACGTTGGACGTGGCATCTGTTCCAGCATATGGTGCATCTGCTGCTGCGGGGAGCTCGCAGGGCTCCTGCCTCCCGCTCCCCCGTGTGCGCCTCGGGGATGTCGGCTCTGCAGCCGCCCTCCCGAGCAAGCACCCCTTGATGCAGTTTGCCTTAAATACAGTAAAATACATCCGTTCTGGAGGGCTGACAATTTCTGTTCTGAGCAAATGGTCCCCTGCAGATAGGATTTTTATAAACTTTAGTGGTCTGTATGACAGCCACAGTTGGAAGCTGGTYGATCTTTTCAGCTTTAGTGTGCTGCCCTCACTTCAGCCACTGTGTTACAGAGCCCTGGATTGCATCTGCCTGTAATCAGGGTGATGCACTGCATAAACACAGAGTGTGCACTGCTCCCTTCCCTCTACACTCCAGCTCATCTACAGTGATGTTCATTAATATTGGTCCACTGGAGATATTTCTGAATTCTGTTATCAGCCTGTCTCTTGGTGTGTCTTTTTTTCTGAATTGCTTGTTTTCACATGTGAAGAACCAGAATTAGATCTGTTAACTACATTACTTTAGGAAAGAGAAAGAACTGGAATGAAAGAGRGGAGGGAAGTTATAGAMATGCTTATGGAAGGATTTCATAAGRGAGAAGCAAAAGGCAGATTTCCAGTAACTTACCACTTCACACAATTGGAAATACCTGCTRCAACTTATTTTTGCKGGAAAGTATTCCAAAAGGTAKCATGTCTGGATTGGGTAATGAGTTRTGTAATTTTATTTGGCTAAAGATGAGACAAGCACTGACTTTTTGAACTGAGGAATGAAGTAATACATCATAGGGAGAAAGTGGAAAAATAGTGGACCAAATGAGAGAAATTAAAGGTATGAAACTGAATAGCATCATAGCAAGTAGGAAAGTTTAGGGAGGTGCTTTGATGGTTAATTWGGGAAGGACTGATAGAATTTATCTGCACAGGAGTTCTCAGAACTGCTGTGAGCTCTGTTAGCACAGGGATCAAACTTACTCTGAATAAACTGAGACACAGCACTGCWATTTAACACACTATTCTCCTTCAGCCACATTTTACTGAGTATATTACCATTATTTGTATATATAAAGTTATCTCTCCTTAGGAGAAAATTTTGTCAAAGGGATTCTATAGACTTAAGATGGTATGGAGGAAGGCATTAAAATRATCAAAGGCCTGGAAACCTAGAAATAGCTGAAAAATTAAGTTTTGCTTTAACTTTAKCCCTTTGTTGACTTTTAATAAGCTATTGCATGTCATTACTTTCATTTCAGCAATGGTAAACTAGCAGTTATAATTCTATTAATACATATCTTCAGGGACCTGAGGGAGTTACTTAATACAGCGGATAAAACTGGTTTTCAGTGTGCCAAGATATTTGTTGTGCAAGGATTTCCYATATTAATTTCACTGTCTGGCTTTCTAGGGAAGGACATGGCAGCAGTGCAGAGAACCTTAATGGCTTTGGGCAGTTTGGCAGTCACCAAGGATGACGGCTGCTACAAGGGAGATCCATCCTGGTTCCACAGGTAAAGTCCACAGCTCAGCTGCTCAGAGCTGTCTTCCCTGGGAAGCTGGTAATATGATCTGCCTTTAGGCTTTGAGGAAATTTATTGGGGAAGGAAAGGAAGAATTTTTCCCAAGTTTCCTTGTAGTAGGGAGGTTTTTCTCTCTGGAGGCTAGAGAAGGGAAGCAGGAAAAGTGTACGTTTGTCATCAGGTTTGCTCTCTCACATCAGCAAGTCAGAAAGACTAATGAAGACAAGGCTGTTAAGGATATGAACCCCCAAGTAGTGACCCCTTTACTGAGCAAAGAGAAGGCAAGAAGTCTCTTTACTTTTTTCATCAAACAAAAAATTATTTCATTTCCTAGGCTTCTTTTTCTTGGGGAGCACCACYGATCTGTGAAGAATAATCTATCTTGGCAAAGCTGTTTAGTTGTTCTGAAATTCCATTTGTTTTGGCTAGGGAGGCTGCAAAGCAGGGACAGGAAGAAAAGGAAATCCTCCCACAGTTACTCCCTTGTCCCACAGGCATATTATTGACATGAGTTTCTGCTGTCCAAGGGTATCTCTTACACAGAAATGTYGAAGGCAAGTTATCAAAAAGACTGCTGACTGCTTGTATTTTCTTTGCYTGAATTTTCTGATGTCTAGGTGAGSCTCAGCAAAAATAAAGCAAACTTCACTTTTGTTTGTCTTAAACCCTGAGCTGGTTAAACTGAATCTGAGATTTGAATTTTAGGTGAATATATGCAAACTTCTATGCATTGTTTTTATGAAATCAGGTTACATTAACTTAATGCTCTGCACAAATAGTTTTATATTTATGGAATATAATTAAGTTTAAAACTTATTTCAAATCCAGTTACATTCTTTAATATAAACCAGACATGAAATCACTATGGCCCAGACAGACTTATTTGTTTTATGTAACTAAAACAAAGTCCCACATGGAAAAATTAATTTTCATCTGGACTCTTAATTGTGGGTGGGAACAGTTTTTTTTGGCATGGATGAAGATGTGATCACCTCCCTYCTCTTCTTGCTGTCTGTCCAGCCTGTACTGCTTGGATAGCCAACTCATATCTATTGCAGTCCCTGTGAAATGCCATGTTATAGTCACTGCCTTAAGGAAAGCTGGTGTTACAGCATGTTGCCAGTCAAGAACTGTTTCCTGAGTAGCTTCCCCTATCCCTTTGAGCAGACCAAACCCCCTCACTGCCATCCAGTGTTACTCATCATTCAGGGCTTTCAGGCTGATTCCTAATCGCCTTAAGTTAAATTGAGAGACCAATATCAAACGGCATAAGAGTATCCGTGCAGGGATCTACAGTGATTAGGATAATGCCACACTTGAGCTAAGCCATTTAACTTTCCATTGCCAGTGTCTCACATACCCAGTGCCATCAGACTGATGTCCCCTTCCTTGTATGCCCTAGCAAGGTTCACRGATCCATAGCTGTTTGTTATCCTATGGTTTGACAAACACAAGCACTGGTGTTAAGTTGGCASAAAAATTTGACAGATCTGGCTGGCTCAGTTTTAGATAAAAGTAATGCCAGACAGGTAAAACAGAACTTGACATAGTGTAAGACAGGGCAGGTAAGCAGACTTGCCTTCACCTCTTTTCGTAGTCTCTGTTAAGGTCATTTCCATCCACCTAAAAACAAATATTGTACATGTTATCTGTAAGACCATCATATACTGAMTGTGGGGCTTATGATGGTAAAAATAACACTATATGATCCAASCTATATATGTAATCAACTTTTATTAGCATATCCTTTAGTCTCTCCTTTTATTTCTTCTTTGCAGTTCTTATTTTCTCCCCTGTTTAATTACTTTTTGACTATCTGTGGAAGTACTCATCAACATAGCAAAAAATCCTAGGAGGAAAGAGAAAAGATGAGTAGAATGCTTTCCTGTTGTTTTAATTAAAATAGAGGCAGACACAGTGAACCTGAGATTCAATTAGGTAATAGGAGTTGTTCTAAGAACATCCTCTCATGGAGATCCTGGCAGTAGTTTGCTGCTGTGTAAGTATCCTGGAAAAGAAATTAAGCAGCAGTGAGAGGGGCCTGCTTTCTGAAGCACTGCAGTTCTGTGTGCTTCCCTCAAAACAGTGAGCTTTCTGGCAAGAGCTGTGGGATCTGAGAGCCTTTGGTGGGCCTCTGTAAGCCTTCTTACTAGTYTATACTTCACCATGTGAGGACTCATTCTGAAAAATGACTGGTCAGTCCWGGTGTCCTGGGATCTTTCACCCCCTTCTGCTTTGCTGGGCTTTCATAAGGACGTGAGTTCATCTCATGCAATGCCCTGAACACCTTGAGCCTAGCAGAGAGTTAAAGTGCTTTTTTAGACTTGAGCCAGGGTTCTCAGTGCAGRATCTTACCCTCRCACAGAGGATCATGTTGATGGTTTTCAATCACAGCAGGTAYCTAATCTAGTATTTTCATCTAGTGGAGGGGAAGAAAAGGGGAACTGTAATTTGAYGCCATATTGTAGTGTAACCTGTAAYCTGATCAYAGGACAAACAGACACAGCAGGGAAATAGGGTGGGAGTAGGGTCTGGTAGATGGAARGCCTCCCTCAGTATGGGACTGCTGATTCATATGGCTCATTTGATAGCAACAGACTGATCCTTCTCTATCGTGAATTGCTTGTTTTCCCCACCTAGTAGAAATGAAAGATGAATCCAAGATTAACAGTTTCTTGCGAGGCAGCAGAGTGCAAACTTTTGTCCTTCTTCTTAGCTGCCACTTTGGCCTTCAGTGTATTTTCAGGGAGAAAAAGGCTCCTTTTATGCTCCAACAAAGGTTCATTGATCCAAAGGGCTTTTGAGATCAGGGACACTGAACAAAAGTGGTCAGTATGTTTTGACAGAAGATAAAGGACTGTCATACAGTTAAGACAYAGGTGCAATGGGCAAAGTCTGTTGCTTAGGAGGTGAAAGATCTGGAAATGGCAACAAAGCAAACGTTCTGTCCTACAGACAACCAGTGTCAACTCTGAAAAAATGCCCCTTCTCTGACCCATTGCTGCTCTGGGTACACTCAGCTTCTATTTACTGACTTAAATTATACCAGTTTCTATGTTGCTCTAGATGGGTATCAACTTGTAGTACAGCACAGGTAAGKGTCTCATAGATCAGATCCCATGGACTACAGCTGTTAAGAGCTACAGGGCTCAACACAGATTAGTCCTATTTTGTGCTCTATATACAACACTGCATAAATAGTTTACCTTTCACAACTTCTGGGGAAGTCCCTTGGGGTTCTGGAATAATGGGGACAGTGAAAGTCTGTTGTGAGGCTAGGGCATTACTTCTATCTGCAGGAAAACAATTAGCCCAGCCAGTGTTGTCCAGTACATGGGATGGGGCAAATGGCTTATTGCATCAGAAGGGATATGAGCTAATTTCAGACTGATTTTCATAATTGTGATCCCTGTGTGATTTAATGATCTTACACAGAATGATGGTATGTATGTATGTTGCTTTTTTGTGTGTGTATCTGGACAGGAAAGCACAGCAGAATCGACGAGGATTTTCAGAAGAGCAGCTTCGGCAGGGACAGAACGTCATAGGCCTTCAGATGGGCAGCAACAAAGGAGCATCACAGTCGGGTATGACAGGCTATGGCATGCCAAGGCAGATTATCTAAAAGCATCTCTGTCTGTGGAGAAAACACTCTTTCTGCAGCATGGTCTGTTAAGGAAAAAAAAAAAAAAGAAAAGAAAAAATGCTTATTAGTTCCCTTTCTGCCTGGTTTTTAMTAGTTAGTGCTCTCTAAGGTTTGGGGTATTTTTTGGTTTGGTTTGTTTTCTTTGCAGCTGCAAGAGTTCGCCTAGGAACTTGGGTTTTTGTGGTGGTGTGTGTCAGTTCACAGCACGTGCGCACTGCTGCCTCCTACTTTTCACTTCTGAACTATGCAAMGACAATTATTCTGTATTAATTTATTTGCAAAGTGTTATCTTCCATATTTGTCTCACACTGCACTTGTATTTCAACCAGTAACCTCGTTCTTCAATTCAGTGATGATATTGTTTGACTGAAGAATAAAGACAAATTAAAGACACCTCCAAGACTCGTTATTTAAAGGAAGTAAAAGGTGAAACCAACAACCACATGGTACAGTGCAGATGAGTTAAATATTTTCAATGGTAAATCTCTCTTATCTCTAACCCAGAGCCCTCTTTGAGAGACTCCTGCTATGGTGTTTATCGTCTGTTTTTCATGTTTGTCTAAAGGTACACCCAAAGTATTTTCCTAAAAAGAAGAAAAGATTTATTATCCACTGAGTCTGGTTCATGTAGTCCCAGCCAATTTTGCTCAGATTTTTTTTKACCTAGTGTGYTGGGTGATCYGCAGCCCACAAACTTGTGGATCAAGCTAAAATCCRTTTTATAGGGAAAGCAAAATCTGTGTGTGAAAACAAAGCAAAATAAGGAATAATTCACTTTTTCCCATCACAGGTAGACATTTAGCCACTTCCTGGAAAGCAAGGCCTCAGCATGCTTGATGGTTACTTGTCACCACAGTTATTCCCTTCTTCTTCTTTCCTGAGCTTTTGCTGCTGAATGGCACAATAAAAATGGGATATCCTTTGGYTGTCCCAGCTGTGCGTCTCTCAGCTTCTTGCCCACTCCCAGCTTTGGGGACACAATGAGAAAAGACCTTGTTGCTGTGCAGGCAGTTTAGCAGTAGCCACTWCTGGTGAGTTATAAACTTCTTTAGTCCCCAGTCCAAAGCACAGCACCCAGCCAGACTCAGTACACCCAGCAGCAGGTGAGTCTCCAAATTTAGGGAATTCTCCACTGTGAATGAACAGTCTGTCATTCACAGACAGAGGTGAGAACAGGCTTCATCTTGTGACAGTTGGTACTACACCAAGCAAAGCACAAAACAAGTTGTGTTTTAAATGTAAAGCAAGAAATAGAACAAAAGTACCAGAATGCTTCTGACCTGAAAAACACCCACAGTTCAAATTCAAATAATCTGTTATGCTCATCTATGAAGGGCTGTAAAGTAGCTAGTAGATCATTTGGAGAAAGTTTGCTGGCGTGTTAATAGAAGTGTCTGACACAGTCACCTGGCCACCAAATGCTATCAGAGCATTCTCTGAATACTTGACTTGCCAGCCAGCACAGCTGCCTTGGGGCTGTGCCCCACACACACTTGAAGGCTACACACTATTTTCTCTGCAGAATTTCCTTGCTATTGACTATCACTGGGCTTTTACTCTCAAAGCCCATTCACTTATTCCCCATGAGAAAGAGGGAAGGGAAACATGATAATTGAACTCTGTGGGTTCTTTGGTTTTTATCTTTTTAATTCATTACAGTGTTCCAAGAAGGCCTGAAAACATAATATCTAGGCAGGCAACAAACGAAGATTAATATGTTCTGACAGCTCTCTGAGTGCCTACAGACATAGATAGGGTGATTTCTGTTGGGCTTTGAACCCAGTGACACATGCTGACAGCTAGGTGTTTACTAAGTATCCCTAAGGCCAGCCACACATAGGTTCATGCGGTTTCAAAAATTTCTGCCACTGAGTAAACTGAAAGGATGGTTTCTTCAGCTCATGGGAAGCTCTGTCGTTGCTGTCAGGAGAACAGAATACATCTCCCCACTTCAGCCAAGCACTGCAGAGAAAGTGATGTGAAGGTCACGTTACATTATTTGGGCTGAGTGGATCTGCAGTAGCTGTCACTGAAAAGGTCCTGTTCCCACTTGTACCTCCTCTTACAGCTGCCAGGGCATCTTGGCTCTTCCATTGTCCTACTTCACACTGGTTTGTGTTTACTACCTGTTCAGGTCTATTCTTCCGTTACTTAGGTGAATTAGCTCAGCAGAGAAAACTCCMGATGATGCATCTCGGGGGGAGGAGCTCACATTTCAGCTGTGGTAGGGCAGTAGCTCAGTGCAAAGTATAGTACGTAACTTCCCCCTAGATATGACATTAGTTGTAGCATGAAGAGACCAGCAGGTTTTCTTACTAAAAACAATTAAGCTGATTAAAGAAATCTGGGCTGATGGCAAGACAAATGCCTGCCACCAGAAATTTCACCTTGATGAATGTGAGCAGCTACCTTCCTCTAAGAGAAACTACAAAGTCATAGTCATAGTATGTGAAATGGCTGGATGGGARGAGCTGGAAGAACTGTCTTGCAGGTAGGTCTAAGAGGTCCCAACCTGACCCTCTGCCCCACACCACTCTCACAGGGGATACAGCCTGCAGGATCCACCCCAAATTTGGTGGCATTGGCCTC
Source organism: Alauda arvensis (assembly GCA_902810485.1). Lineage (NCBI taxonomy): Eukaryota > Metazoa > Chordata > Aves > Passeriformes > Alaudidae > Alauda > Alauda arvensis. The sequence goes on along the minus strand of CADDXX010000029.1, from coordinate 168,963 downwards.
CCCTCTCTGGCTGCAGAATTTTCATTCCATTTTCCATTCGTATATCTTCTCTGAAAACACCATTTTTAAGAGCTACATGACAATTACATTCCCAGGGTGTATTGCTTTCTCTATTTCTAACAGCCTCATTGAAGTTATTGAAAACATCGTGTGCTTCCATATTAAAAAAAAAAAAAAAAAAGTAACCAACTGTATTAGGGAAAAACAGCTGAGTGCTCCAGGAAGGAAAATCTATACCATGTAGCTCCACACACAGGACCTGGTTGGTGTGGGAATAATGGCCAAAAATAATGATTCCCCAGGATCTTATTTTTGGCATCCCATCCCCAAGGTCATAACATATTTTTTCATTACCTTAATCCATCAAACTAATCTAGCTCTAAGTATCTGGTAGTTGATGCTACAAAGTATACTTTATGCTGGGAGCTAGCTTTATCCTCTCATATCCCCATATGATAGCTACAGAAATATTATTGTTATTGTTAATTAAATGCTAATATCCTCTGGCCTAGTAATATTCTTCTTTTAAAATATCCTTACCACTAAGTTTACAAACATCCAAAGCTAAGAAGTAAATTAATACAGTACCGTGCTGGTTGCAACCAAGTTAACAGAAAACATTATGACTTCTCTTATGTTAGGAGTAAGCCATTGTAAATTTACTTCTACTGCATCAAAAGCACCTATGCAGGTCTCCCAGAAGGCTAATTAATTTATGTGACAACCTTCTGCATTGTTACTAGTTAAAAGCCTTGATGTGCATTAGAATAAAGACATACAGGAGCTTTGAACACTGAGGGGTGAAATGTGTGTTTGGGAGGAGGGGTTTATGTGTTTCCTCTCCTAGCTCTCTAATGCTTAGGGGAGGATTTCCCCTGCAGATGATGAACAGCATCTCATGGAAGGCTTTGGACTCAGTTTGACAGCAATGACAAGCTAAGCAAATATTTCCCACAGGCTGTCTATAATCCTGTTTGAAGCCTGATTGTAACTTGATGAGCTGTTCCATCAGAATAGAACAGAACAGAACAGAACAGAACAGAATAGAATAGAATAGAATAGAATAGAATATTTTTGTGATAAAGTGCTTTAAGCATCATAATAATATCATCCNGAATAGAATAGAATAGAATAGAATAGAATAGAATAGAATAGAATAGAATAGAATAGAATAGAATAGAATAGAATAGAATAGAATAGAATAGAATATTTTTGTGATAAAGTGCTTTAAGCATCATAATAATATCATCCCCCTTCAACAACTGTACTAGAGAAAGCCCCATCACAGCAGGCTAGACCAGAAACACATTGAACATTGTCACCCTTGAGCTTCAGTTTGCCATACTTGTAAACATRTAAATGACATTTATCTGCCTTTATAGAGGTTTTGGGACTGTGGCCTCATTATGGRCAATTGCTAAATAAGTTCTTTTCAACATCAGGCTAGCATCTAACAGCCTTCTGAAAGGATGCTCAACAGCTGTGTGAGGGAGGAAGAACTGCATATGTGAGTATGGGATCCAAATTTATCTCCATGTATAAGAAGAGCAGAAAAAAAATGCAGTGAACAGAAAGTCAGTATTAAGTTCAGCTAGTTCAATTAAGCTGGAGTTTGAGGACTGTCAGGCTAGCATAATAAGCTGTGTTTGAAATAAAAAGTAATGAGGGTGAACAGCATGAAGAGGCTTTGCTCTCCAGTAAATCAGCCCTCAGCATCACTTTCTAAGATGCCTGTGCTAAACAGCATCTCCCACACTCGGCAGGGATGARAGGAGAAGGAAGGTGCTCCTTAAAGCAATGGCAGCAGCAGCCCTGTCCCTTTCACCTGAGGGCTGTCTGTGTGAGCTGTTCACAGGCCACAACACATTCAGACCAAGCTGTCTTGTTTCACTGAATTCTTAGGCCAAAACAGAGCCCCCAAGAAGCAAGGATAAGGGCTCAGGATATAAAAATTTCATTTCTATGTCTGTAATTGATTTCATTTGGCTCTGGCTGCATTGTTGGGACTGGCTACCTTCATTCCTCTAATGGGAAATACTAACAATAGTGATGGTTTGAACAGCTCAGATATTAATAGCATCACTGATATGGTAATGTCTCGTAACTAGAAATAAGCTTTAAACATGTTGAGAAGGGAAGTGAGCACTTTTAGAGGACAGAAATTCAGTCCTCTAAGCCTGTTCTGTGATTGCCATGGTAGGTCCTGAGCAAGGGAGTGAGGGGTTACCAAGGCTGCAGATAAGCCTGTGTACACAGACCTTCCTTACAGCTATTTTGTCTTGTATAAATTTTAAGAGAAACATAACAGCTGACAGTTTTAATGCATGCATGAGCTACCAACGGAAACGATCTGCAACACCTTAAACTTAAGGCTGTCACCAAACAGACAGAGTAACAGACAATTTTGTCAGCATGAGTTTTGTGTACAGTATGCTCTTGATGGGAAACAAACTATTTTCTTCTTCTATGGGGCTTGCCATCCTGCAGAAAGGCAGGCAAGAAGACTGCACAAGCCACTAGTAGGAGAACATTCAGAGGCAGCCACTACTCCCCTACTCCCTAACAAATCAATGAATCTATTTTAACTTTGCTGAGGTTGTTCTGCCCATATGAATCTCCAACAAGAAACCCACCATAATTCTAYGACTAAGGCTGAGCATTACAAAAACATGAGCTAAAATGGTAGAGTTTTAAATRGGACAAAAAATATTAACCACTGCCTTGGATGAAAGGAAGTTCTGCTTTCACCTGCATTGTTTGTACTACCACACAGTGTGTGTAGCTGTGACATTCAAGTGAAGTTATAATGCCATTCCTCAGATGGAGAAATAGATTTGTCTGTGGCACTACTGGATTTATAGGGGAAATTAGAGAGGTGACCTTTCTCCCTAATGAAATTTCTGTTAAAGGGCTCACTTTCATAGAAATGTTACTCTGTTATTGGGCAGCAGTAAATCTTATGCTCCAGTGCGTCAGTGCTCTGCAGACCATGTGGCAGCTTCAGTGTTTATGCCTAGGTTCAGCAGAAGTGATGTCCAGAAAGTCAGCCAAGAGTTCTACTTTCCTGAGATCTGSAGGGCCCAGCTCATTGGTGAGGGGAGAGGCAGTGCTAGAGGGAAGGAGCAGGCAGTCCCATGTAGTTTTTGGGGGCTGGAAGCAGAACATGTCTGAGATGAGTTGGTGACTGCTGTCAGAATCAAAGACAAAAACTTTCCAAATGATATTAAGAGTGCTAATATAAAAAGCAGATCTTGAAGGAAAGCTTTCAGATGCACAAATATGGCTCTGCAGAGGTGTACAATTGATTTACTACAAATTTTATAAGGTTAATTAATTAGTATCTCTAGCAGATACATCCAATAAAAGAACAGTTGCCCCAGCAACCCCCCCTTGGGATCTGCACCTTGGAGTTGTTCCAGGAACTTCTTTGCCCTTTTTCTTGCTATGTCTTCTAAGTTCCAGTGCAAAACAGTGTCCTTGTTAGAATTCCTCTTCTTGAAAATAAGACTAAACAGAATTTCAGGAACATGTTAGAAAGGGTTGTTGTTCTAATATGTGAGAGAAAGGGCATGAAAAGTACTAGAAGCTATATAACTATGTAATAATGGTCTACAAAACTACAAGTATATGAAAAAAATATGAAAAGCAAAAATCTTCAAGCATCACTGCTGTGTACTTCCAAACTGAATTTTAAGAAAGGGCATGCATTGTCATCTTGTCAGCAAAGATGTGAGGTGGATGAAAGCTTTTTTGTTTGCACAAGAATCAACTAAATGCTCTGTTTCTCTCATTTCTTGTCAAGACGCAGAAAGGCCAGCAAAAATGAGCAGGGTTTGTTTTTAGGAGCAGGTTTTGCATTAGTGCCATTATGAGTCAACGCTTCATTCTAAGTTTCTTTGTATTAGCTCCCACACATAATGTAAATGTATGGGTAACTGCTGCTTCCAGCTCCTTCCAGCACTCAGCCCAAGCATTGTTTTGACCAGATTCTCAAGTGTGCTGGAGGAGTGCTTGCACCTGTGGCTGTGCCCCAGCACTCCCAGTGCTGCTGAGTGCCGGATGTGGTCTTTGTTAGAGAGGTTTTTGGTAAAAGGGGGCAAATCCCCTTCCTCATCATCAGGAAAAGTCATAAATTCAGGTCCGGCTTTAGAGTGCTGGGATACCATGACAACATTAGTTTTCCAAGAGAATAGAAAAACCTTTTGAATCAAGGAGGAAAAATCAATAATTCAGGTTTGGAAGGTGCAAGTGGGAGACCAAGAGACTCTGTGCGTGTGCCAGGAACATTCATCATGTCCTGGCATTCTTTTCCCAGATCTTTTCCCCAGATCTGCCACAACAGCTCTGGCAGTGRTGTTAAAGCAGTATTTCTTAGATTCCCCTACCTCAGAAGTGTATTTTGGGGTATGGATAGTGGTCAGACTCAATTAAAGTTCCCAATATTAGGGTCTTTTCCAACCTAAACGATTGTACGATTCTGTGAAGATGAGCTACAGCTCATCTATGAGGACAGCTGGCTGCCCATGCAAGTAGCAGCTGAAGAAGGTTTTGCTACTGAAAAGCAACAGCTGTAGCCAGGTGAATTTGGTAGCTAAGAGTGCATGAAGGAACTGCAGTGAAAGGCTCAGGCCTTGCATGAGGAGACAGAAGGTGAGGTGAACACCACCCAGCCTCATGCGTGTAAACTGAAGTAAACTTCGTGGGGGGTTGTGCTCTAGGGAACGTCCTTAACAGGGCTCAGCAGGGGCRGGTGCTGCTGGGACTGTGGCAAAGCAGCCAGGAATCCTCCCTGGCTGTTGGTTAGCAAGTGTGGTTTGTTGCCGGATGCCGCTGAAGCCGCTGCTAACCGGGGCAGCGCGGCGCGGCTGAGGGGAGCCCTGCAGGCCGCGTGAGGGGCCAGGCCTGGGCCGGGGCTGCCCGAGCTCCCTTGCACGGGCCGGCTGCCACCGTGAGGGCCGAGGCAGRGAGTTCTAGGGAAYAGACCTGCAGCTKCCGCCTSCTGGTTGKGTTTGTTTGTTTGCTTGCTTGTTTGTTTGTTTCCCAGGCTCCTGAGCATTCAGTTTCATTCTCTGCCTTTTATCTTGGAGATCTTCTCTTTAGGGCGTCTTACTGCAATTAAAAAACGTTTCTGCTCAGGTCCCAGAAGGAGATCCACTAAAATCACACTGTGTTTTGTAAGAAATTTACTTGCCTCTTGAGGTCTTGATTAAAAGCACAAATCTTCTTTTTGTGCTGTGACATGTTTAATTATGCAAATCCCTCCCCCAGAAGCATTGCCATAATGTGAGCTGGATTATGCGGTGCCAAATACAATGGCTATAACAGAGATGATTTTTCTCTTTGTTTTGGTGGTAGTGGTGGGGAGGGTTTTGCACTAACAAATCAAGCTTTTCCATAACCTTTCAAGAAAATACTTCTCTTCATATTCTATGTGAAAGTGTTGTGGTATGTTTCAGTGTTTTCTGGATGTGAAACATCTGTAACCCATTGAATCAAAGTAAGTAGAAAAAAAAAGAGTGATGCTTTT
>CADDXX010000029.1:54899-154305 GCA_902810485.1 Alauda arvensis | reverse complement strand
AAGCTTGAAAATGGCCCAGAGCTTAACATATCACTTCATATGCTTAAAATACCTTGCAGTTCTAGAGCACAAGGACTGAGGACGTAATTACTGTGCTTCAGGGCACAAGCCAAAGATAACTTCTGAAAAGAAGTGTTTAGTTTGCTAGTACATTATCTAGCTATAGTAATTTTTGCCTTGTAGCTTAAGTAATTAATTGTTGGTTACATGGACTGAGCATAGATCACACCTGGAGCTCATTTGCTATGAGTTCTGACTAGATCTTTTCTATTCTATACCTCTATTGTAGTGCCTTTTTTTTTTCTTTTCTTTGTTTTTTGTCTAGCAATAGAAAGATTGCTGGACAATTATTCAAAGATAAATTAATAGAAAGGTTATTTTTAAAATAATATTTATATATCTCAAGTACCCTTTCTGCAGTTGACCCAAGGAAAGCATTGAGAGTGTTAATCAGTTAGAAGGAAAGACAGCTCTATACTTAGCATCCATTGAGGAAAGTACTGGCTTACATCCTCTATAAATATTTAATTAACAAAGACAATAGGACGGAACTGTTATAATACAAGTGACTTCCTGCATCTGATTACAAAAAGGATTCTAGTTTGAAGCCTGATCTAATGTGAAATAAGATGCCTGAAGCAGTTTTTCAGTTACAATAAAATAATCGATTTTGTGTGTTCAACAGGTACATTGCAAAATTTTAGATGAGAGTCCAAATGCTCATCTTGATTTGATGTTTTATCTGCAATTTTCARCACTCTTACTTAGGGTGCTTATTTTTCTTTTCCTTGTTTTAGTATGTTTTTGCTCTCACTTGTACATTTTACTTGCTGCTTTTCTTGTTCCTGTAACTAATGTTGTGACATTTTCACAGAATCATAGAATATGCTGAATTGGAAAAGACCCATAAGGATCAGTGATATATAGATTTTAGCACTGCAGTTTTGTATATTTATATATAAATATAAAAGCTTTATAAAGAGCATGAAAAGCCTATTTTATCCAGTCTGAGTTTGAAGTCCAAAGTTACATGATAGCAGCCTTCTAACATTTGCAAAGGTGCAGTAGGGCAGATGAGATTACAACTGGAAACTCATCAAAGTAAATTGATGCCTCTTTTGGTCCTGGACATTGCAATTAGCTGTCTTCTTCAGCTTCACAAGCAGACCTGAGAAAAGGTGCAAGGCTCTTTCTCAGCTTSGACAAGTCATAAAATGAATTCTGCTGAAATGGATGAAAAAAATGATCCCCCAACAGCTAAACCTGAAGATGAGGTAAGTGTAAGTAGGTGACTTAAACATTCTTGATTTTTTTATACATCTTGACATTACTAGATGTCTTGTGATCTAATTTTCAAGTGTTAACATGATAGTTAGATTTGGTATAATTTTCTGGTTTATAGCTCAGTCTGAAAATGTCAACATGTGTTTATCTCTGGATTGCTAATATTATGTATTTTCAAACAATTGAAATAATGGACATGTCCGTGTGACAATRTAAAAGCTTTTATTGGTGTCATGCAGCATGTTTTTCCAAAAAGAAGTTAACTTCTAGGCAAGAAAGACAACATTAAAGAAGGCAAAATGTTTTGCTTTTCCCAGAGAAGATAGAGAAGGGGATTGTTGTATGAGTGCTAACTCATGACAAAGATATAATTAAATAATTTAGTGTATGGTGATACTCAAATTGCAATGTTAGCTGGAAACCAGTTCTAGAACACAAGAACTAAGTTGCAGTAGAGAGGGAAGCTGAATTGATAACTGTGGTCCCTATTGAGAGAAGAGGGCAGCTTAACTTTGCTATCACCTTACTATTAAATGTTTATGGTAAATTAATAAAACATATGGAAATATTGATAATATAGCACACAGCATTCAGTATTCCTATGAATCCCTTGTAAGAGAACTTTGTCATGGAAAGCTTAATATATGAATTGCTTTTTAAGAAAAGAATAAAATGAGGATTACAGTAGATGCAAGGGAGGCATCAGTTGTTTCAAGTGCCCACTAATGTATCCAGTGATGTCAACTTTGAGTAATTTTTAACAGTACTTGATAGGATTTAATTTTTAATAATAAATCTGTCTATTTGGGTCTAGAGCCACAAAAAGGAGTTACACGGGAAAACCTTAATATAAAATATTATTGTGGGAATCTTGATTAGAGTGACCAAAATTTCAGATGTCAGAACTCAGCATTCATTGAGCTCAATGAATGCCTCAAGCTGGCCTACTGAATACCTGAGTGTATAAAGGAACTTTGTGACAATGAACAAACATTCATTCTCATCCTGAAAGAGACTCAATAAGGTTTATAAAAAATACAGAAGATGGGTAAACTGAGTGGAAAGCACACAAAACAAGTGCAGTTAATTACCTAGACAGAAGACATGAATCTGAAATGTTCCAGTTCTGCGTTTAAAGATTTTGTTTGAGGAAGCTGTAGAGGGTCATACTTAGTCTTTTAACTCTACTTGTTATTACTTATTACCAAGTTTTTTTCTCCTCTTAGAATATCCTCCACTCTGACATCAAAGATCTGTTCTATTTAACTACAGGGCCAGCAGGATATTTATGGGKAATGTTTCTTATGCTTCCTCTGAGGGTACATAGTGGTCTCTTATTCATAGTATTAGTAGTATAATATCAGAGAAACRTATCAAAAATTCTTCAGGTTTTCAATTTTTAAAAGAACAGAGCTAACATCAAAACAAAAACAAATTTCTTGGAACACTGATCCTCTGAGGTTTGAAGAGCTCCAGGTGTGGGGGTTCCCTGGCCTCTCTGGGYATGGTTCAGGTGCATGGCCTTTGTGGTGAAATACATTCTTCCCCCTCCTGCAGTGTAGCTGGAATGTCCCCTGCTGCTCTTTGTGACCATTGTGGCTCTCTCTTCACTGTGCACCAGTGAGAAAAGTGTGGCTCTGTCTTCTTCATAGCCCACTTTAGATTTGGAAATCTATAATTAGATTTACTCACATTGTCTTTGCCTTCTTGTCTCCTGCTGAACAACCCTAAGGCTCTCAGCTTTTTGCTGTGCATCATATCCTCCAGCTCCTTACCTCTGTGACCTTCCCCTGGAATCACACTGGATTGCCAACATGTTTCTTATCTTGGTAGACCCAAAACACAGATGAGGGTCTTCTACTGTTGAGCAAAAGAAAAGAAGCACTTATTGTAGGTTATTTCACAACACTACTTTTGCAAATGGCTGGCAGTTGTGCTTGTCATTTCCTGTATGTCAAGCTGCATCAGCACAGGGTTTTTGTAGCCACTGCATTAAACTTGGCATCCCATACTGAAAACTCAAGAGTGAAATTCTCGGCTGGTTACTTCCTGGCTTTCGTGATCTTCTTTTTCATCAAGTGAAGTATAATTAGTAAGGATGGAAAATTGCTGTTGTGACCACACATTTTAGACTACAACAGATAACATACTCTTTGTAGAGTACCTTCTGAGGGGCTTCAAACAATTCAGTACTGGTAAATAGGTGAACAACATCTTGTTGCACCCTTTCTCTTCATCATCTACCTGCTGTACTTCTGCAGAGCCTGAAAAGGGCCTGTCGAGCACAGGCAACAGCTAGATCTGCCCAAGTTGGGGGCTCTGCTCTTTAGTGAATTCCTCAGTGTATTTCTGTGTGGGCATGGAAGGGGATAGGTGATAGGACAGCGATTTGTCCCTCAGAGTGAGGCTGTCAGCATCTTGAGTAAATCATAGAGCAGTTATCACTGGTTGTTTTCAGAACTTCTTGATTTGCACTTCTTAGAAATTAGTACCACTTTAGAGAGGCCTCTGAGTGGCATAAATTCAGCCATGAGAAAAGGGAGGTGAGGGAGACTTGCTGTGAAGGTGCCCTTAAAATGAATCWAGGTGTTCCAAAAACAAGGAAAAAGACCTATTTGTCTTGGTCTTCATCCTTAAAATGATGAAGTTCAGTTTAATCCTGATATATATGAGCTCCTAAGCCACATAATTTTTCTGACTTAGTGCACAGTCTTCTATGAAGCACAAAAACTCTTGCTGCTGATTGCTGACTGGCATTTGTCAAGATGACCTCCAGTCATGGACAACCCACAGCTTCCTAAGGCTGCTCCTTGGGAGCTTCCTTCTTGCTGGCATCAACATGTTTTTTGAGTATTTTTCCTGCATGTTCCTTGTTTATGTAGCAATATTATCTAACTTATGCTATAATTTTTATATAAGGAGGAAATGTGTGGTGAGTTTTGTTGTGGGATTTTTGTTTTTTGGGTTTTTTCTTGTAATTTAATTCTGGTGCAGCTGGGTGTAACAGCTAAAACTATTCATATCCAGTGCACTTGGTCAGTAGTACTCTGAGTGTTCCAGGAATTTGCCAGCTAAACTCTGCAGAGAAGACAATGAATTGACTTGAGAAAGGTGATTGAACCTCTGGCTGATCTCACAACAACATTTGACTGTGACAGGAGATAYCCTAAGAGAGAATTTTATGAAGTGCCAGAGACTTCTTCAGGCAGCTCTTACTGTGCCTGCAGCAACCAATAAACATTTTTTGTCTGCTTAAATGTGTTGATTATCTTCTGCAGCGGAAAATGCCTGAGGGGTGGGGTGTCTGGTACAAATGGGCTTTCCAGAACAGACAAGCTGTAGATACCTTATAGGAAGTGGAAACTACTCCTGCAGATTTAGAAATGGTCATGCAGTCTTTTGTTCCTAGTTGAGATGGTCAGGACATATTTTGGATCCAGCTTAGAGAATTTGGGACTGTAGTTCAAAATAAACTACAAACATTTGAATATCCAGGTGATGATTTTGCACAGGTCCCAAATCAGCAAGACCTGTGCTGTGCTTTCCTGTTCACTGGAGGTAACTTCTCAGAGGGAGCTAGATATGCAGGAAGCGCCTAAAGGAAGTGGAGACTTTGCTCTCCACTTTGAATGGAATGAATTAGTTGAGACTTGTTGATCAGTCAATTCCTGCTAGAAACATTCCCTGATTTTTGTTGTCTTTCACCTTATTTCAGGCAGCCAACATTTCAGTCCAAATGGTATCTGCAGAAGACAAGTTGGCAAAGAGGATTCTGGCAAGGAAAAAGCAGGACAAATTGAAGAAAAAAGAAAAGTTGCTGTGGAATTTTCAAAACAAAATAATTCTCTTTACCCTCATTCTATTCATTTTAGGCGTTGTAACCTGGACATTACTGTGGCTCTTCATTGGTGAGTTGCTGAAAGTTCATGCCAACTCCATGTATCATTATCACCAATAGTATTTTCAGATGACTTTAGGATTTCAGTTGTCCTGAAGGATGTTTCTAAAGTAAATATGGAAATTTTAAAATGGGGTCTGAAAAGCCTTTGTCTTTGCTATGACTTAACAGGTGATTAGAAAAACTGGCTTTAGGGAGTGCGGCGCTGTTACATGAGAGAGCGGCACTACAACACAGCAAATTGCGAAGGGAAAAAGAAGAGGTTTAATAGAAAAAGTTAAGGTTATTTATACAAAAGGAAAAACAGGCAAAGATTGGTGGAAAAAGGTTCCACCTCTGCACATGCTGGCTAATACAAATGCTTGTTAAGAGAATCTGTCTCACTGAAATGAATGTAAACATCAAAGCTCGTTAGAAAAACAACACCCRTTATTTACATAAAGACTATGAGAAACTGACTCTAAAATACAACTTATTAGAAGGTTTAAAAATTCAGGGTGACAAAGGAGCATGACTATTTCAGCATTATGCAAAACATTTTAATGTGCAAGCTGATTTGCACAGACCTGACAGGTTTTTATGAGCTTGATCCCCCAGAAATTTTGCCTTCCACTGTGTTTCTTGGCCTTCTGAAGTTCAGGTAAGTCCTTTATTTGTCAGAATAGATTTAAGGAAGTAAAAGGAGAGTAAAATAAATATGTGTATAATTAAGCCTTAAAAGCTATGTTTTCCTCTTTAGGCCCCTGATGCTAATACTGCCTAAGGTACCTTAGGGATGCTCCAGAATCTGGATGTTGATACTGCCTTCAGTTATGCTTGCTCATTTGTATGGTGGTATCTTATAATGTGTGTAGGAAACAGGAGCTCAATTAAGCATAATTTGATACACATCTAGAACAGTTTGGCTATGAAAGTGTAGTGTTCTTTGGGTAGTCATTTCAAATTAGAAAGTAGGTTAGGCCAAATAGATTAATTTGGTTTTGAATTTCATAAAAATTCCTCATTGTTATTAAAAAAAAGGCTAACTGTCTTCTTTGTTTCTTGCAGTTCAGGCAGAAAACAAAGATGCACTGTATTTTGTTGGACTGTTTCGTGTTGCCAACATAGAGTTTCTTCCAGAATACAGGCAGAAAGAGTCAAAGGAATTCCTCTCTATGGCACAGACTGTGCAGCATGTGGTAAGATGAGTGGGCTGCTTGGTTAGCAAAAAAGATCAGAGCTTTGAACAAGTGATGTTCTGATACCATTGAGGCTGCTGTGGTGTTCTACTCCCCCTTCCCTCCCAGAGGATTATGTGCAAGCAGTGGTTTTCTGGAGGTATGAAGGAACTGACTGCTTTCAGCTTGGTAATCAGAAACTAAGTTTTTAACAGATCTGCTTTTTACATTTGACTTAGAATTTTGCATAGTTTCACCCATAAATTGTGCTCTATGACCAAAATTCTACAAAAGTCCTTGAATTCAATTGCCACTTTTGAAATATCAATCTTTTGCATTTACAATGGTATCTTCTGCCTTAAAGCATCTATAATTACSCTAGGGATCACAAACATATTTACACTTACATTTCCTTCTGATACTAGGTATTCTAAAGACCATTATTCTTCCCAAACACCTTGCATCAGTCAAAGCAGAAATAGAACTCTGGATCAATAGCTGCTCTACAGTGGGAAGAAAGGGGTGGGAATCTTGGTTTAAAGGGAATTGACTTTAAAGACATTTGGTGTAGGGAGTAAAAATACATTATTGCCAGGAACTGCAGTGCTGTCCACATAAGGATTCGAGCAACTGTACGAAAATTGCTAAGCAAAAACCAAAAAAATTTAATGTTAGTTACAGCCAATAAATTTTTCAATAATTACTAAGTTTTTGTCATCTTATAATGTATACTAGTGTTCCTGTTTTCCAGCTCTTTCCAAGTCCTGTATATTAAGTGTTAAAGTTCTTTCAGATAACCAGACATCACCCTTCCTTGCTCTCCATGGAGCAGCTCTAACGTCCTGTATTCCCTGTGTCTTGCTCTTGTCTCAGAGCATCCTGCCCTTGTCATACATAGTGGAGAGAGGCAACAGAGAGAAGGTGTTGAGCTGCCAGTGTCACCACCTCYTACTGGAACATTACTTGGAATTTATTTTTTTATCTGTAAACTTTTAATCTGAACTCATCAATGGGTTTTGCATTGCTGAAACTGGCAACCTTAACTGTTGACTTAAATTGTTAGTAAGGAAGTGGGAGATTTGGGATTTTGTTTGTTGTTTTCCTCAAAACCCTTTTGTTAATGGCTGCTGGCGCAGAGACCCCAAGTGGTAGTAGAAAATCCTCTCAAGATAGGTTCTTTCCATTTGATAGTATCAGTAATACATAAAATCCCTTGTACCCTAATCTGGAGAAAGATTGAGCTCTACCCATCTTATTTAGGCCCTTAAAATTATTGTTTAAATTTCCTGTTTCAAATTATGAAAGTTRGGGATTAATGTGGATGCAATATTTACAACCTTTGAAACATTATGTGTCATAGTCCTTTGTGCATTAGTTTTAATAATAAAGCAGCAGAGTGAGGTCTGAACAGCTTGAGGTACATGCCACCTTGTGGCTTTGAACAGGAGGGGGAGAGGAAGGTTATTGTCACATTGGTGTTATCACAGCCCAGCAATAGGGAGAATCAGGAGCTTGCTTTGCCCAAAGGCAGTCCTTTGGCAGGGAACAAGCAGAGATTTTGCTTCTCCACATTTTCCCTGTGTGTATTGGAAAGAAATATGTTAATACTAGGCTATTGATGAAGAAAATAGACATGAATTAATCAAAATGCAAGAAATTCCCTGGAAACATTAAGAAAAGAATTAGCTGTGAGGGGAATCAGGCACTGGGGTTCTCATCCAGAGAAGATGTGGAGTCTTCATTCTTGAAGGTAATCAACTGGAAATGGCCTTGAGCAATGTGGAATAGTCAACCCTGCTTTGAGCAGTGGGATTGGACTAGATGCTCTCCAGAGGCCTTTTTCTATCTCACTATTCTATTTCTGTGATTCTGTGGGGAAAACTCTGGCATGTGCTGTTTACTGCACCTTAGTAACAACACAAAAGTGTTGTGAGTGCGTGCGTATTTCTTGAAGTTTGGCCTTGAGTTTTAGCATCAGGATAGAGAAGCCCTCTGTGTTTGGGACTTTCTGGGTGAAGGATGTGCACCTTTTTCAAAATTCAGTTATATGGAAAGAGCATTATTGTATATGTCAGCTGGCCATGGGCAAAAGATTAGATGTTTCCTGGGAACATTGGATTTGTTATGGGTGCATTGAAGAGCTGATCTTTTTATCTCCTATTCTGCCTAGCTTGGCTGATGTATGTCTGGAAGTGTGTGCATGTTGCATAATCTTGGTGGAAAATAGGTTGTTCCAAGGAAAGCCTAGGCATATAGTATCTCTAGGTGTGACTGATTTTCAGAATGCTAAATCTTTATATTTTGTCTTTCAGATGAACTTGGTCTACACAACTTCTTCTTTCTCCAAATTTTATAAGCACTCCACTGTCTCAGAAGTCAGGTAAAACTGGGGTTGATGTAATTGCTTTTCTGCTGGATAGTGTATAATGTAATAAGCCCACAAAACAAGCTTATTTTTAATGGTTATGATTCAATGTCTTTGCTATGTACTTGAATTGATAGCAAAATAGGTTCATAACCTATACCAATTCACTTAACAAAAGCAAGGGCAAACTAAAGTCATATAAACAGTTCCTTGGCTGCCAGAAATATAATTCAACATGAACAGAAATAATGTCAATAAAGAGGTTTGGTGATCCTTTGGCTCATGCAGAGGTTTAACCACGTAAACATGCTGTTGGAGCACAACTCTGTGTTACTGACTAAATTGCACATATTTTGCAAGTAATGTTATGGGAGTAAAACTATTTTCTACCCAAGAAGTAGGAAATCTCTATGCAATAAAGTATTCTTACTCTAATACTAATGTTTGCAGCTAATGTTAGAAGTTTAGTTATTTCAGTCCTCTTGAACCAAATACAGTTTTGGTTCAGAAACTGGAGGTTTTTAGGCTATTGTTTGATTTAAAGGTCTTTCTCCCCACTAAGGAGGTAGAGATTAATGTGATCATACATGGCCTCTAATGTGTTAACTAAATAGTCTAGGAATCATTTCCTACATACTGCAGCACACAGTGCAGGGTGAGATACATAGCAATGCAGATCTCTGCATTTCTGGGGATGATAATTCTACTTTCTGTTCTACTATTTCTGTTTTGATCTTTAGGAAATAGTCCAGCTCTAATTCATGTGTAGACAATGTGATTTCCATAGATCTCAAAGGTTAGGAGCCCTCAGGAAATCAACCTACTGAATATTCCCAACTGGATGTGAAGAGTGTGTTTTGGGGTTTGTCTTGTTTGGTTTTTTTAAGGGGAAAATATACATTCAGTGGGTTAATTTATAAAACATGGAAATGAGCCATGAACTTCTGAATCTGTACTTCAGGAGCTTGGGCTAAGAGTCTAGTGTTCAGAGAACTTCCAACAGTATGATAATCTGAGCTCTTCATTTCAGTAACAACAACAATGGAGGCCTTCTTATTCATTTCTGGATCGTATTTGTGGTACCACAGGCGAAGGGGCAAGTGCTGTGTGAAGATTGTGTGGCTGCCATTTTAAAGGATTCCATTCAGACAAGTGTCATTAACCGGACTTCGGTGGGAAGTCTTCAGGGCCTTGCAGTCGACATGGATTCCATTGTCCTAAGTGGTTAGTCTTAACTATCACATATCCATGAGGAAACACTTCATTTAGCAAACATTTTTACCTTAGAATAGCAAGTACTAGAAATAAACTGAAATCTTGATCCTACATCTCTAGCTTCTAATACTAAAATTTTAATAGGGAAAAAAAAACCTGAGAAGGAAAATAAAAATGAGATTTGAGGTCAAATCAAGGTACAAATTGTCCTTGTAAACAGTGATCACAAAACTTCCTGTATTGGGAGTCCTTATGTTCATAGTCAGGAGGTAAAATGGATACCTTTGTAGGCAGACTTGGCTTAGTCTGTGATTTTAAAAGATGAAGGGTTAAGGTGGATCACTTTATTAAAAATGAGGCTCTTATCACGCCTTTATTAAAGATTCAAAACAGATTATAAAGTTGCCCCTTTGTTAAATAACTCCTATACAATTTCTGTCTGGGGAGAAAACTCACAACATGATTCAAGCATGTTTAATGTATTTAGCTACAAAATGATTAATGATTTTCCATTCTAAGGACATCAGACAGAACAATTCTGTCAAACTGAAAGCTGAGAGAGACTTTGTGGCCAAGGATGAAAAAATTACCTCCTGGGTACCTCTGTCTCAGTCCTTCAATTGAATTTGACTGCTCAATTGGCATGCAGTCTCTTCTTGCCTCACCTCCAAAGCTGCTTGCACAATTTTCAGAAATTAAGGGGGCTATGGCAACCCCCCTCACTGAGAGAAGTGTTTTGTCCTGTGTGTTCAGTGTTAGGACTGAGGTCTGATGTGTGATTGAATTAAACCCTGAATTCTGGATGTCAGGCAAACAAGAAGACTCACACAACTCTTTTTTTATGCAGCAGGTCTTCGGTCAGATTATTGGTCAACAACAGGAACAGGTAATTCACCCTTTTGGTGGCTTCATGCAGAGGAGAGGTGGAGAGCAAAGCTTTTAGTTCATTACTTGGACTTAAAGATACTATTCAGTGTTAAGAGGGCTAAATTCAGCCTTGGCACTTAAGTCCTGACTTACTTAAAGAATGACAAAAATCTTGCATGTAACAAATACAGAAACTATCTATCTTTAATCTGGTAAATTTTTAGATGTACCTGGTGACATAGCAGGAAACAAACTAAATCAGTGTTTGCTATTCATTGTGTTGACCAGCAGATTAACCTTTTCTAAACTGGACAGATGAATTTAATATGCTGAACAAGAGCAATGCTTTTGTCCATCCTTTGTCCACCTTAACTCCCTTTTCTCCAAGGTTAATGATGAATTATTCTTTTGAATGATATCCCTAACAGTAATTACTTTAGGCAGTTGTGTTTTGCCAGGGTTGTGGGAGACACTATTTGCACACCTGCTTGGTTTTCTGTTGTAAGCCTCCCAGAAGGGTTCTTTTCCAGTGTGCAAAGCACTGAACAGGCAGGCCAAAACTACATGACATCTACCTTCACTAGTACACGGAGTAGATACCTAGAAAAAATGTGCTACTAGGCTGAGCAGTAGTACTGCACCTCTGATGCAGACACCTGCTAAGACTCTGTTGGGCAAGCAGTTATCAGTCAGCTGGGGATGTGTTKGCCTTCCTTGCTCCTTGACACAGACTGATTCTTCATCTTGAGAAGTTGCACTGTTTCGAATTTTCAAGGGCTTTCTAGATTTCTGTGTTTGTATTTTTCTTTCATGAGACATTTTGTTGCAGTTCTGTCTGTGATTTTCACTTCTGTTACCTTGCGAAGGTTTTAGCTTGCCTGTTTTTTTAGGAATCAAACTACTTTTGCCATGCTCAAAAGTCAAGCTCCTCTAGTTCTGAGGTCCAGAGGCAGACTTCAGGTCACAGACCGTGGGCCAGGGTTTGCAATATTTAGATTGCTAACAGCCCGTAATTTCTCAAAACTCAAGTCAAGTTTGCTACAGCATTCACTTGTTTAAAGCCTCCCAACTTAAACTGCAAAGGATAAAAATATTTGCTTCTATTGCATCTCAGTACGTGCATTTTATTTCTATAAAGAGTTTTACATAGCGACTTCATTTCCCAATTCAGTGTTCCAGGGTGGAGAAATTAGCACAGTTGGAACTTGGTTCCAATTTATTCCAGAATGCAGCCCCTGAAACAGAAGAAATTAAGAAGAGTGCAAGACAAATATTGTTGCTAAGGCAYTTTAGGACTTACATGGTATCTTTCACACAAAAGGAGAAGCATGACCTGCCACATTCTCAACATCTTTCAGAGACTTTSTAAAGGCACTCACAGGTGTCCGTGGGAAGCATGGAGTGGGTATGTAATGAAGTTTCTGGGGATAATCAACATGGATGGCCTGATGCAATGTTACTTGTGGGGGTAACATTGCACCAGGCTGTGTCTGTTCAGGACTGTGCAATATGATGTGGAGGTGAAAGTGAGTGTGCAGAAGCACAAAACAAATGAGCATGGGAGGCGTATGTTGAGAGCAATGGAGTTAACTTTGGTTATGGAKATGCACCTGGTGGTTGGTTGAGGCACAGACTGAAGTACAGATATATTGAAGAATGGTGCTGGAGAAGGGACTTGTGGAGGTTCAGCTGATGTGAGGTTCTTGCATTGTCATCATATCTGGTTGTGCCTGGGTAAAGACTTTATCCAGCTTTGGTTTCAAGCCAGCATACTTGAGCTACTTGTAGTTCTAGAATCAGCTCTGAATTCTCTTTACTGTGTGATCCATGGCAGCAGCAAGCTCTTCCATTATTGATTACTTAGTAGAAATAATGGTATTCATATAACTTTAGAGATTATGGTCAAAGTTGGCTCTGCTAAGGGTGACTAAATAAGTGCAAATAACTATTATAAAAATAGTGTTATTGGGAAGAGATAAGAAAAATGAAGAAGGAAGAACAATAGCTTAAACAAAGCTTTTAATAGTTATAACTGTAATTCATATAAATGGAATGTGACCCTTACAGATTGTCCATAAACATTCATAACATTAGTTTCAAGATTGTAATTTAGAAGAGGAAGCTGGACAAAGCCTGCCACTTCCTGTCTTGATTAACTACTGGTCAAAAGGSCAACATTTCATTTGAGTCAGCAGTTGGTAGTAAATTTTCACAGCGCTCTAACTGGTGTTCCATGATGGTAACTATTTCAGAGACTTATAGACTTGTAATAGGCAGAAATTAATGCAAATATTCACTTTGGATCTTATTCTCTCTAATTTGCATTTTCCTTCCTTCTCACCTTTCAAAGAGCTATATTAAGAGTTTTAGATATGACCAAACAAAAATTCCCTGAGCTTTTTGCTGACTGCGAGCTGTAATATTGAATTGAAATAAAGACCTCAATATGTTTTATTTGGAAATCACAGTTGTTTCAGCTCAATTGAAAAATTAGATGTAAGTATGGTAATAGTCTTCTTATCTTTGTCTAAATTATGACACAAATTTTACCCTTTTAAAATAAATGTTGTGTAGGGTTGGTGACATAACTTTTATTTCACAGTATTTCCATTTCTAATGGTGATTTCTAACGCTGCAAAATTTTTCAAGACTGGGCAGAACAAAGTCCTAGTCTGAATTAATTTTGATTCTGCAGAATGTTGAGCAAGCAGTGTCCTAGCATCCCTTCCAAACAGAAGGATTTGGTGAACCTGAATTTGTTGCTTGTAATTCTAACTCATGTCATGATAAAACATTGAGAACCTTGACATTTGATCAATTATAAAAGGGAGGATACAGACATGCAACTGCATTTTTGCTTTGATTTTGTTTTATGCATTTTAAATATCCTAATGTCCATAGGGGCAAGCAGTTCATTTATGCTTTGATAGTAGATGAGTATCTCCCAGTGAAGAATTAAGTAATTTATCCTCTGGAGACTCTGCAGAATGTCAACTGCAAATCGTACAAAATGGCACTACTTTAGTGCAAATACCCTGCAAGAACTGAATTAGAGCACTGTTGGCTATGCTCTGTACTTGTTATGAATGTACTGTTCTTTGACCACAGGGTTGTAACTAATATGAAAACAGTGAATGACACAGATAGCCAGAAAGGGATGCTTCACAAGGTCAAGGGGGAATGGCTTTAACCTGAAAAATGGTAGGTTTGGGTTTAGGGTAGGAAGAAATTCTTTACTGTAAGGGTGGCTGCCCAGAAGAGCTGTAGATGCTCCTTGGAAGTGTCCAAGGCTGGGTTGGATGGGGCCCTGGGYAACCTGGTCAAGTGGAAGATATCCCTGTCATGGCAGAGAGTTTGGAAATAGATRATCTCTTACAACCCAAATCACTCTATGATTCTATTTTTCCTTTGTTTTCCAAGTTAGACATGCTTTCACATTTTGCTTTAGTTTAACACAAATTTTACAATTTCTTGTTTTAATGCCATGTTGATTTAGGAGTTTTGGAGTGATTGCATCCTGGTTTGAAAATGTGACATTTTCACAGGAACAAATTGCATGTATGATCTCTATGCTGACCGACTGCATGAGCACTTTCCTTTGGATACACGAGCTACCTCAGAGAGAACAATCTGCTATTTTAAGCTCATTGCATCTGTGGGCCACCTTATCCGCCTTTCAATAGTATCCCTTCAGATTGAAGCAGATAACTGCATCACTGACTCCCTCACCATTTATGACTCTCTGATGCCAATCAAAGATAAGATACTCTACCGGTGAGTAGAAGTTTCTGTCAATAATTAATTGACAATTTTTGGGTTTTTCCTGAAGACCTGTCATCTTCATTTTTTGGTTAGTTTGGTTTTGTTAAAATTGCTCTGATCTTCATGTATTACTCACATAACACCTGACAAATTAAAATTTCTTGGATAAGTTATCTTGCTAATAAAAGGGAACATTTTCTTCTATTTTCTGTCTTTTTTTTCAACTGGAGTGCATCTTCACCTAACTACAGAACTATGAAAAATCCACATGTTGCTGAGGAAAATTTTCTGCTTCTTATCAAGACACAGATGGTGACTGAAAGAGAATGTCAAAATTTCCTCCCTTAAGCAAACTATTCTGTGTGAAAAATTGTGCTTTTTCAGATGAAGACTGAAGTTCTGAAACTAAGTCTCRTGATTTTCACTTACTGGCACTCACTAATTCGGTGCTTTTTTTATCTGTCATATTTGTTCAGAGGGTTATAAAAATCTTGACTTGAACCTGTGATTGGTTGAGGGATGTGCACTATTACTGTTTTCTTTTTATTCTCTCTCTTTAATGATCCATTATGCTTGTTTTTCTTTAAAATCCCTTTAAAAGTCAAAAGGAAACAACAGCACCTCCATGAAGTAGACGAAAGCTCATTGTTTGCACCCCTGAAGCCCCTTTCTCTGGCATTTTAGTCTGTATATAAGCTTCAAAACCAGAGCTTTGGCTTTTCAGTCCTTTTTGAGAGCTGTCCTGTACTAATCTGTATCTCCAGTTGGCTTGGATGGTGTTCACTCACATGTTAGTATCTGTAGAGGACTGAAGATGTCTGCTAGGTAATGCATATGAAAAGTAATTTTTTTTTTTTAATGAGACTGCTTGGTTGGCTTAGGTTCTTAATTTCTGGCTTGAAGAATAACCTTCTTGTCTTTCCCACACTCCACAAAAAGATAAAACTGTTGGTCTAATAAAATAAGATTTCTCTTTCTTCCAGCTTTTCATTAATTTTGGTTTCATTTATTTTTACTGGGCATGAAGGCCGAAAGTCATTGTCTCATGGAGTGAACCATTTCATATTCATTTTCATGTTTGCACTTTTCTTCTTTTTGTAAGAAGAGTTTCCAGTRTTGAGTTTCTAACTGGCCTTGTAACAGGTACTTTTGTGCTTAAGAGCATGGAGATTTGACTGGACTTTGAAGTAGGTAAGATCTAAACCAGTGGAAAATTTATGCAGAGTGAGAGTAACGTGTTAAGCTTTTCACTTTTTAAGCAATTGCTTTTATATTTGCTCTGCCTTCTTCTCCCTCAGAGCCTGTGAACCAGCTGATTCATTGGTGTCACTTGTGTCCACAAATAATCTCATGCTGGTGATATTTAAGGCAGCACAAGTGAAGCATCAAAAGGAATTCCATGGCTACTTTGAGGTCATTACACAAGAAAGTAGGTGTTTGGAAATGTATTTATTATTTTGGTTTTTTTAAGATCCTGAAGTGTCTGTCATGTCTCTGACATCTATGGAAAAATGATTGCTGTATCTGAGTCTCTTCTTTTTACAGGTCTGTCTCCCCTTCATCTCCTCTGCATTACTGTRTACCTTCCTACTGAGTAATGTAATCTGATCAGACTGGATGTGAAGTATGAAGGTATATTGCTGAAAGCAGCCCTGAATTCTGTTAGTGAGGACTGCAGTGTGCCAGTAGATGGGGCTGTTATTTCAGGTGTAGCAGAGGTCTCCCTTCTGCCTTGGGACTCCGGGATCATGTTAAAGGTGGAAGGATGTCAGCACTAAAAACTGCTTCCAGAAAATAAAGCTTCAGTTGCTTTGTCTGCATTTGCTATCGGTCTCTGCCTTTTCAGGAACACAAAAGAGCCAGTAACGTTTGTGCATCAAGTCCCAGACTTGTTTTAATCTTTTGGAAATGGTGAGCTCATAATCACAAGTAGTACAAGGAATATCATGCTAGTGGCACAAGGAAAAAAATCTCACACAACTCAGTGCAAGGAAATTCAAGCTACTAAAAAAGATGCTGCATACTTCTCATGTTGACAGTAATTAAGCRTTATTATACCATCATAAAAGCATGTGATAAATTCTCCATAATAACAAACTTCAAGTTCTGTTCTGTGTGGGTTGGTTGGTTAAAGAATTAAGTTCAAGGCTGGGTTTTCTTTGTYAATTTTTCCTGCATGTGTGAGTTTGTCTTTAATGAATTCTGGAAATCCGTTGAGCAGTCGTACAAGAAAGTTTTGGCTTCCAAGGAGGCTGATTAGTTTAGTATGTTGTCTATTTCACTTCTAACTGGCTGCATTTTAAAACTAGAGGTCCCTGTGTAGTACTGCAGTGTGGATGGAATGATATTCTTTTTTACAAAACTGTCTTCAGTGAAATATCACAGATAAACTTTACAGTGTGTTCTTCGGGTCCTGCAAAGCCCAGAGCTCATCCCTGGATCTTTACACCCTTTGTCTTCTGTGGACGTCATTGGAAAGGGTCTCTTTTTACAACTTGAATCCGGCTAAATATCATTCCTCATCTGCCCAGTTTTGCAGTGACAGACTTCTGATAAATCTGGATGCTTTAGCCCATGCAATAGCTTTACTGAAACGATATCAAGGTTTGCCAAATTTTTCCTCTTTTTTTTTTTTTTCTTTTCTCCCCTAGGGTGTGGAAAAGCAATAGTGACAAAAGAGGAAACTGGCTATGAAGGGAGAATCACAAGTCCATACTACCCAAGCTATTATCCTCCAAAATGCCTGTGTGCATGGAACTTCCAGGTAACACGATTCCTCTCTTAGGCACTGCTGTGTGTTTTGGGCACATAGAGCTTGAGTAAAGCAGAAGCAATTGAGTTGGCAGTAACCTGCATCCTCACAGATGTGGTAGTTTATAGAAATGGCATTGCTGTTTGTGCTCAGGTGTTCTGTATCAGTTTTTTCTCTTTCTGTGCATCTTTTTAAGGAAGAGAATATAGTTCCTAAGCTGTCCTATTGCAAAGGTGAAGAACTAAGATAAAGTTTAGCCTGCAAAATTACTTCATGGCAGGCAATGTAAGACTTGACTGTTTTTAACGCCTCTCTTCCCACCCCCACAAATTTGGATGGAAATTATGTACAAAAAAAGCTTATCTAATCTAGTTATTACTGCCACTTCTCTGATACCTTTTCATATGCCTTACACATTTAATTTGTCTTCAGAACAGTCTGTGTGGTAGTCAAGACACACAAAGCACTCCAGTAAAATCTTTCAGAGGGCTCCCCATATTAGGACATTATTGTCTATAAGTCTTTCATACCTTCCAGAAGGCTTCACACACCAACATTTTGTTATTTAAAAGTCTCTATCTTGCTTT
Source organism: Alauda arvensis (assembly GCA_902810485.1). NCBI lineage: Eukaryota > Metazoa > Chordata > Aves > Passeriformes > Alaudidae > Alauda > Alauda arvensis. The sequence continues at coordinate 136,418 of CADDXX010000029.1, read as the reverse complement.
CCAAAGGCAACTCCAAGCAGCTCTCAGGTTCTTCTATTTATGCCAGCAGCTAGTCAGTCAGCTCTCCCTCTCTCAGTACCAGTTCACTCCATCCTGTCCTTGGCCCAGCCACCTGTCCCTGTCGGTCCCTGGTACAAAGTCTTACCTTATCTGTCCCTTCCATGACCTCCTGGTTCTTCACAGCACCGCACCAGACTCCTACTGCAACTGAAACTGAGTCCTCTCCCAGCCAGCTCACTCTTTATCACCCATAGCTGGGAGAGCAAGGCTGTTCTGCTCCAGGATAATCTGCTGCAATATCACATCAGCCTCAAGACTACCTTTAGTACTAACCCTGCCTCCTCACACTATCTTTATCTATCTTACCACAGGTCTGTCCTATCAGCACAATCCCATATACTGTTTTTTTAATTTGGTATCCTTTTTCTGCATCTTTTCACATTCTCTCCTGAAAGCAGGTTGCTGAAAGTTGACTTTGTTTTAAAGTAGTTCTGTTCTCTCTGACATGAGTGTTTCCTTATTAGCGCTGCTAAAATAAGGTCTCTGATTTAGTGTTTGCCCTTCAGTGTTTTCCTCTCTACAGAACAGAGCAACAGTTATGATGGGGTCCACTGTTTACCCATCTTTCTGCTTATGTTACTCATGACTTATTACAGTAATATAATTTAATCACAGTAATATAAATTAAGTCCAGCTAGCCATAACCTACAGCCTCGTCCCCTTCTAGAATGGTAGGGCAATTTTGGGGGAGCTAAATTTATGGTCTTCAGTTCACCCTGGATTTCTGATAGAAAGGTTTATTGCTCAAACTAGTTTCATTTTTATTATTGTCTTTTCATGCAATATTGAAACTTCACTCATTTCCCAAATTATATTTTCTGTATGAGAGAGGGAGAAAAATCTTCATTTCAAGATTTTTGCCCCAAATCAGCCCTTGTTTTTAAATGAACACTGCCTTGCCTTGCAAAAAAGGGTTCTATTCCTTTTATGAAAGGAATTTCCAATTAAGTATGAACACTAGTGATTTTGCTGGGTTTAGAAACGTTTTGTAAAATACTRCAGAATGCATGGCTAAGCAGGTGCTAGCAGAAGACTATAATATTGTGGTAGAAGTAACTCCTGGCATTACAAAGGTGACACAAGTATTCAAGGCAGTATCTTAACTGTAAATATCTGCTGGGGYTCTGTGTCCCTACTCAAGTACATTTGGATGTGTTTGAGTGCTTTGATATTGATACAAAAGCTGCTTTCTATGGCCAGTGGCTCTCTGAAGATGAGAAGGCTATTGGCTAGATGGGGAGAAAACCTGCAGCTGTGGTGGAGCTGTGCCAACCTTTGACTCAGGACTGAATAGCTGGCAAGTGTGCAAAGTGCTGGCTGTTGAGCTGGTGCAGCCAGCACAGCTCCCAGGGTGTGGCAATGCCAAGCTCCAGAATTCCTGAAATACATTTATAGACTTCTGTGTTCTATGACCACAAAAGGAAAAAGAAGACTGCTTGCACTGTCTTTCTTGCTCACAACAGACTCCACAGAAGAGCCTTGGTATAGCTCTGAAGTTTCATAACTATACCATTAGTGAGAAGAATRTTAAAGGCTGTGAGCGAGGGTGGTGGAAAATTAATGAACGCATGTAAGTACTCTGCATGGATTATTAATGTAATGGTACCAAAATAAACCTTCCCATTACTACTGCAGCACACTCAGAGAGCTTCCACAAGGACAGAAGTAATTTACTGGGGTGTCTTACCATTCTTTCATTTTAGCTGATGATGTAACAATCCTTATAATACATATATATATAATATATATATTTTATTGAAAAGTACCAGAAGGATGAAGACAAAGAGGCTTTGGTACTCTCTGGAGAGAGAGAAATAGAAAGAGTTGGATGGAGATTGATGTCCTGTGAACCCTAAAATAATTCTGTGTTTTCTAGGGCCATTAAACAAGGTCTGTTCAAAGCCCTTTTAAGTGTAACTTAATTCTATGATTGCTCAAGAGGATAGAGAATCTAATTAACTTCTTGGTGAAAGCCATTGCARTGAGATGATTTGGAATAGAACTGTAACTGCTTCCTCATTCCAGTCACTGGCTCTTGAAAGAGAATCTGCACAAAGTGGCTTTCAGGGAACCACTGAAGTGTTTTTTATTAAAATATTGCTGCTGTTTTTATTGAAATATCATTGCTTTCCCAGCACATTGTCCAACCATTCTTTCCTCAGTTTTGAAGTCATCTTTGGAATGCTGGATGATGAAGAAAGGCTAGATTTAAAACATCATATTTTTTTTCTTAAACTTTGTTCAAATGGAAGCCTCAGTAAGATTAGTCTTGAAACTGAGTTTCTGAACTCACTACTGGAACTAAGTCAATTAGGCCCTTAAGAGTACAACTGAAAGAATTACAGAGAGAAGAAAAAGCTTTATCTGTTCTTCAAATACCATGTGGTATTTATGGAGTGAAAATTCAGTTTGAACCTCTTACAATTGTGCCTTGATATGGGAATTGGTTGCTGGACTAGATGAGTGCATAAAAACACCAGTCAAAAATCACCCCACTTAGTGTGTTTGTGGGATTTTTTGGTGGTCTTTTTATGACAGAAACAGAAAGATCTGTGATATTTGGGATGGCTGAGATAAAAAGCAAAAGCAAAATCTGGAGGAAAAGCTAATAGGTTCATAATSAAGAATTCTCTTACAGAGAATCCTGAAAGTATCTGAGCAGCTTTTTGACAAACCTGCCAATTATGCATTCTACAGAGTCAAATGTCCATGGTATGGTTCTTAGGAGTGCACTCAGGGTTACTTTTGAAGTACTGCACAAGAATGCATGCCCCTGCTTTCTCATGTAAGTTGCTGGTTATACCAGTAGACCAAGACAAGCTTTCCTTTGAAAGGGTGTGTTTTGAAAATAAGGCTTTTGAACTTCTGATTTTCTGTTCTTCATTTACTTTTGAACGGGGGAAAAAATATGAATTCAAGCATGAAACATTGWGATGTTTTATTTTCTTTTTTGCCCAGATTTTAATTGTTAATGAAATAGGGGGGAAGGGGGGCAGGCAGGGGACCCCCATTTTTCAGCTTCCTGCAGCCTATTGGGATGCTTATTCTGTTATCTTGGGTTAAAATGTTTAAGAACATTTAAGAATATTAGTAAACACTGGGACCAAGCAGGTGGTGCAGATTAGGTTCCTTCAGATGTCTAGGGACAGCTTTATCTAACCAGAGATGCTGAATACAACCATGCAGTTCTTCATTGTCTTTCTTCCTGTGGACATACAATGTTTCACTGCCTTGTCAAAGAAGTTACAGCTGATGAACTTTACCTGAAATTCCCAGAGGCAGGAATACCAGTGAGTCTCTTATAAGCAGGCCACCAGAAGTTTGTGTGAACACAGGGGTGCTTTATTTGTCTTAAAACTGATAGTGCAATATCCCATAGTTTCTGCTGCAGCATGCATGTATCCGCTCATCCCCTGAAAAACTATCCCACTCACTTCTCTAACATATGGGACAGGATCCCCTTAATCAGTTTCTCTCTGGAGCAATGGACCAGAGTTACAGGTGGTGCTTTGCCACTTCCTTTTGCTCTGGACATGGACATATGACTAGTAAAACATCATCAAAAGGCTCCTAAGGGCCTGTACCTTTGTTTCACAAATCCCATGAGCATATGGCATTTCCCACTGGGTAAAAAAGATGTACCTGTTTCAGCTTTTCCACAGATGGGCAGCAATTTCCTGTGCTTTTGGTGAGATGAGTTTGTTTTATTTGTCTGAGAAGGGATCAATGCAGACTTCAACATTTGTTTGTTTGGTTTTGGATGATATGTTTTATTTTGTCATTTTGGTTTTTATATTGCTAGGGTTTGTTGGAAGGAAGAGTGTCTGAGTCATTGACAGAAGGAGAAATATAGCAAAGGTCTGTGAGGTAGAAGGGAATCAGATCAGTAAACAGCATTTTGCTGTGCACTTTGACATGCTCTTTTAGGTTGGGAGCATTGCTGACAAGCACTAAAATTAGTGACAATTGGATTTCCTGTTGTAGGAAATCTTCACTCAACACAAATCGATTTGGTGGAGGAGTGTACTGGTTTGAAGGCAAACCAGTGGGAGGAATTAACTCCACACAAATATTTTGCAAGAGCTTCCAAGTCAGAGCTACAATTGAGTAGGAAAATTACAATAAAGGCAATAGTACAGAAACACTGGCTTAAACTGAGAAAGCCAGAATATGACCTGACTCTCCATTGGTCAGGGTGGCAGTAGCAGTCCCATTAAATGGTGGCTACAGTTCCATTGGAGGATGGATACAGTCTCATCGAAGCAGTGATCCTGAGAAAAGGTCTTTCTCTGGGGATCCAGTGGTGGCTGTCAAGAGGTCTTGTCCTCTGGGTATTGAGTGGTGGTATTGTGGTGTCCCAAGCCCCAAAWTAGATACAGGGGGGACTGTTTGGTACATCCCCCAGGGCAGGAAATTTCACAGTGGGGTAATGTAATTCTGTGAGCCATTCTGGGGAGTCCTTGATGGTCCCTTAGTAGAGATGGTCCCCTCAGAGTGGTGGCTGCTTCCCCAGAGGGAGTTATCATGGTGGAGTCATGGAGAAGATAAAAAAAACACTGCTCCACCCATTTTAACAGCTCGTGTAGATGGTGGTAGAATACTTACTTTTGATTACACCTTACATTGTAACCCAATACAGTTTTGGGTTTTTGGGGGGTGTTTTGAGATTTTTGGTTGGTTGGGTTTGTTTTTTTGTTTTTTTTTTGGTGGTTGTTGGATTTTGGTGGGCTTTTTGGGGGTTTAGTTTTTTCGTGTGTGTTTGGTTTTGCATTTGTTTTTGTTTTGGGGTTGTTTGTTTGGTTTGGGTTTTGGTTTTTTTTTGGTTTGGGGTTTTTTTGATTGTTTGTTTTGTTTGCTTGCTTGCTTCTTTGTTTGGGTATTCTTTTACAATTAATTTTCCTATAGCAAGAAGCTGTAAAATTAACCAGGATTTTTGCATCTGCTCTCAGGATGTCAAAGAGAAGTCTTGTTTTTTCCAATTGTTTTTTTCTTTATTTTTCACATTTCTGGAACAGAATCTCCTAGATCTGTTAACATGATATTTCATTTTAGTGGGGTGAAATAAGGCGTACATCGTACAAACATACGAATGGGTGTGTCCATTCCCTCTGGCAGACTTCACTGGGATGCTTAGGACACTGAGGCAACTTCTGTTCACATGGAAATCACTGACCAATTTTTCTCCAAACATTGACATGAAGAGTAGTCCTGATGCAATGCTTGATGTAGAAAAATACACAAGGGAAATATTTAGCTCCAGCTCATAGTCCACTACTCCATTTAAAAATACAACAATCCATTTTTTTCTTTATTTCTTTCTGTTCATTTTGTTGTCAGTGAGTGACCTGGTAGTGCTGTCAAACAAGTGTGTGTGCCAAGTCTGCTAAAAATCAATACACATGCCTGTGCTCTGAAATCTATTTAAGCTTTGTATGTAATTTGATTTTGGCAGGAATATTAAAGCCAGTAGTTGTTCTTATAAGTGTTGCATTTTTGAGGCATTTTTGTTGAACAGAGGAGAGAGTCTTTATTTTCACTTCTAGAACAACCTGTACTGCTGATATTCACTGGTTTACTAACTTTAAAACTGTCTCCATTTTGTAAATAATGATCCAGCAACCTTCCCTCCAAAGAGGCTTTGTTTGGTTGTTAGGTTTTTTGCTTTGGGGTTTGTTATTCTTTGCTTTTTTTTTTTTTTTTTAAATGTAAGTCTTTCATTGCACACCCCCCAGCTAGAGATTGGTATATTTGATGAAAGGACCATTAGAAATTCGTTAACAATGGATGGATTAAATGTTTGCTGGCATCAGAAAGAATTGCTCTGAATCAAGTGGCACCTAGGCAGAAGTCCAAGGAAACTCTTTGCCAAAATAGCAATTTAAAGTAGATGTGCACCCAAGGCATTATTTTTAGAACTATTTATTTCAAGGTGTAACATTCAGAAGTAAATTTCCACAGTGTTAATGGTGGATGAAGGCCCGGTGACTACTGAGAAATATTTTGGGTTTTGGTTCTTAGTTGAAGTATGGCAGCTGACTGTATTTCTGAATTTCAGTGGTGTTGACATTTAAATGGCATGTGAAGTGAATCACACTTTTCATGTGAAGGCTGCTCTAGAACTCGCCTGAACGCTTTTAGGTACTGTGGTTACTATGTTGATCACCAAACAGTCTTCCACATTACAAGTTCTGCTGTCAGTGTGGAGCTTCAGTGCAGTTCCAAGGTCTCTGAGAAGCCCCTGCTGGTGGAGTATGGCAGCTATAACATCAGCCAGCGTAAGATGGATTTTGTCTCTTTCAACCCTTCTTTGCACTTCAGATCTGTAAAGTAGCATTTCTGGGGTCCAGTAGGACTTAATTAAGTTTATGCAGAAAATTACCTGTTGGGTTTCAGTTAATTTTCTTTTCTAATCTCGCTAAGTCAGATGACCAGCAAAYAAAGAACCTTTTCTAGGCTGTGTATCTAAGGTTTGTGGGCATGTGCAGCATGCTCTGGTTTCCTGCATGCACACTGTTCTCTTCTGCACAGTCCTCAAAGCTTTCTGCATGGGTATACCCATGGTGCAGTCAGCTGCAGTCTGCTGTTCCTGTTTGTTTTCATCCCCAATGTTTTGTTTGTAATGTCTCTATTGCTATAAGGCTTCCAAGTAATGAAAAGAATACCAAATATTCACCTGCTTATTTCAATGTTTCCATGTATTTATATATAGTGTATGCGAACCTGAAATCTGAGCTGAAAAACAGCTCAAAAAATTGATACACTCTGAGACYCTGAGTTTTTTCCAGTCCTGAAACAGACAACTTGTTTACTGGTACTTTTTCACCTATGTTAGTCTTACATCTTTTTTTTTAAGTAGCAGAGAGGCAGTGGTTTCAAGAGATTGTTACTTGTCCCATTAGAGGAACTTTATCCAGTGTATATATGTAGAGTATGTAAAAAGAGGGGAAATTTTATTATTTTGTTTATAAGGCAGAATTGCATGGTTCATACACCACCTCAATGCAGGTTATTTACCAAAGTTGCAAAGTGCTGCAAATTTTGGTTATTGGAAGTGAGACTGTCCTTTAAAATCAAGATGGATTCTAAGCAGTCCTGTGTTGTACCATAAAACACTGGCTGATTTGGTCCAGCCCTAGAGAGCCTGTGGTACATATTCCAGGAACAGTTGAATTAGAACTTTAGAGACATTTTTCCCCTTTTTAAATCCCAGTTTTCAACATTTGAATTSAATTTAAGTGCTGGTAATGTATACAAACAATTACATTTAGATCAACTTTTTCATTSCTTGGAGCAGCTTAGTGACTGTAAATTGAAACAAGCTGGCAGTATTTGTGAAAAGGAAATTTTGAAGTCTGGTTGCTTGTTTTTTTGTTTTGTTTTGTTTTTACTTTTTAACCTCCAGCATGTCCACCTGGACATTTCAAGTGTTCTACTGGCTTATGCATCCAGCAGATGCAGCGCTGTGATGGCATAAACAACTGCTTCGATGAAAGCGATGAACTCTCTTGTGGTTTGTATTCACTTATTTGAGATCTTGRCTGGAAAACACAGTGAATATATTCTCTAATCTTAGAAGGCAGCTGAAACAAGGTGAAACTTTTTAATGGGGATAACAAAAGATGTTTTCAGCTTCCTTTGGATGTCTGGGTACAGACTGTCCATCAGTCTCTTGAATSCTTAATTCATAGGTAATTGGCAAGGGACAAAACCAAGAATGAAGACGGTATGGCACTGGAGAGCACAAGGAAGAWATTTAGATGTGCAATAATAGCTGTAGTAGGCTATATTTTAGTTTTTCCTCATGTGATAAAAGCTGGCAATTATTAATAAAGGTCTGTCCCATTTTGAGATGAGTTATTTTATTTTTGTGGTGTAATGACAAAGGGGGAATTCATAGAGTAGATGAGAGTGATACTAAACATCTCCACCTGGGGAGCTCACTCAACTCCTTTGTGCTCTGTTTTCTCCATGCATAATGTGGCCCATCCTTGCACTGTGCTGTGAAGGAATGAATGTTGTATACAGACATAGTCAGAAGGGGATGTGTTAGCATTTGCAGGAATGTTTCTGTACCTGATTTGGCTTATATTTTTCAAGTTGTCCCTGAGTGGAACTGTAACTCCAGCTTCACAATACAGGACAACTTGCTTGCCTGCAATGGAGTAAGTGATTGTGAGAACGGAAAAGATGAGCAGAACTGCACCCACAGTAAGACTGCTCTCCTGAATAAGTTTTTTTGTCTCTTTTGTCATCTGTCTGTTCCTGACTTGAATTCTGGATGCTGCATTCAAAAGGTTAAGAGGCACTGTCAAATCTCACTTGAGCTATATAATTCCATTCAATTCTTCTTATACACTTAGAAACAAGCCATTACTGATTTTAAACTACTTCTTTTTAATAAGGTCATGAACATCTGTTTCTGCAAAATACTGGCAGAAGAATTAAGTACTTCAGGTGCATGATGGGGATCTAGGGATTTAAAGCTTGAATCTGAGATTTTATCTCTTTACAGCATAATCTGTGCAAATTAATTCCTGGATCTGTTTTGCCATCTAAAATAACTATAGAAATGATGGTTTCTCTGCAGCAGTTTTCAGGGTTATAAGGTTAGCAGAATCCAGAAAATTAGCAGTAGGCAAATTTAAGTTTTGAATTAGAACCTTCTTGAACTTTTTAGAATAAATGGATGCTGTGACATATGAAAGGGACTTATGAAAGGAAGCACAACTGAAAAGTGCTGTAAGTGACTTTTTTAAAGAAAACATTTTTGACCCATCTAACAAGGCAGTCTGTGTAAATGACAGGATACTTCTGTGCAAATGATTACATGTTACTTCTGTGCRTTGACAAGAAAAATGGATTGGTTTTGAGTGTCCTCATTTATTGCAAGCCACAGAGAAAAAGGGAAATGCTGAGTTTTGGGGTTGCTGGATACAGTTAATAAGGCTGCTTTCACTGCAATCTTTCACTTTGCATTTAATGCTGAAATACAAAGGAGAAATCTTTTCCAGRGTGCTGGGTGTATCCTCTTGCTATCTTTACACTCTACATCTAATTTTGACTACCATATCTGTGTGTGTCAATGCTGTGGGAAAAGATGGGAGGAAATCTTTGTTTGGACTTGGCCAAGTAAATGCACAACAACAGATGCAGTTCAGTTTGAATAGTTTATTCTGTTTAGAGATTAAGCCATCCTGGCCAAAGTGCTTTTTTGTTGTATTACTTCCTAACTATTAATACACATATTAATACATGTACCTCTTCTATCTGTGCAGACATGTCATCATGTGTTAAGATGAGCCAATGGTTGTTTTTTTCCTCCAACTATTTCAGGTATTCCCTGCACCAACCACACATTCAAGTGCAGGAATAACATTTGCATTAGGAAACAATATGCAAGGTGTGATGGGACTGTGGACTGTGTTGATGGAAGTGATGAAAGCAGCTGTAGTAAGTTCCTGTCAAACATTCATCTTTCTGAACTTTGAACTTTTTACACAATAAAGACCTTTATTTCTTCCTGTTTGGGAGTGGGTACAAGTCAGGCTACTGAATTTTTATTGCATTCTCTCAGTGATAATTGGGTAATGAACAGCCATCAGTTTACCTCAGATCTGGTTGCAGAATTTGCCAAGTTCCTGTGGGAGGGTGGGCTTACAGTTATGGGGAGCCTTAGACAGCTTACTGCTTATTGCAGCTATGCTAATTAGGGCAACTGGGTTAATTACAGAGTGAACTTSGTTTAGTTGGTGAGGCAGCAACTTTTGTTGTTTGCAGCAATACCAGGCACTTCAATGAAGTCAGACTGTATTTGGACTTCARGAGTGATACAGCTGCAATGAGAAAAAAACCACACTTTTCACTTCTCTGACTCTTCCAGACGATGAAGACCCCAATACTTCATAGTATCAAGTTAGGTTCTATTCTTAAATCTTCCGAAAGTAACCTCTGTACAACCTTTTCAGTTCATTTTGCTGTAAAGCAAACATGATTATCACTGCAGTAGCAATAAAAGTGGGGTTAGGATAAGTTGCTTAAACTGAATGATCTCAAGTATATTACATAAACATGGATGTGTTTGAATAAGTCCAAAGGAGATTTGTGAAGATATCTGTGGGCTGAAGCACCTCTCCTATGAAGACAGGCTGAGAGAGCTGGGGTTGTTTAGCCTGGAGAAGAGACAGCTTCAGGAAGAAGACTCTTAGCACCTTCCAGTGGGGTGCTAAGCCTAAAGGGGCCTATAGGAGAACTGGAGAGGGACATTTCACAAGGGCATGTAATGCTAGAACAAGGAGGAATGGCTTTATAATAAAAAAGGGTAGATTTAGATTAGACAGAAGAAGTTCTCCACTGTGAGGGTTGTGAAGCCCTGGCAGAGGTTGCCCAGAGAAGCTTCTGATGCCTCATACCTGGAATTGTTCAAGACCAGGCTGGATAGAGCCCTGAGCAACCTGGCTTAGCAGGAAGGTGACCCTGGCCTTGGCAGGGGGGTTGTGACTGCATGATCTTTAAGCTTCCTTTCCAAACCAAACTATTTCACGATTTTGCCTGGCCCTCAGATGTCTCTGGCATGCTTGCCTGTATGTCAAATTTGTCAGCACTTGCCTTGGATCCAGTAGGATGTCTTAAGAGACTAGCCATATGCCTRTTTTTATTTGGAAACATTAAAGCTGCATTTGACTTTCTGGATRTGTTCAGGAAAGGGTCCAGAAATGTTARTACCTRTRTGTGGGAATGTGGAACTAAAACTCCTGAGCAGAAGCTTTACGTGCAAGCACTAGGGATGGACAGGAGGCTCTACAGAAGGTTCTTTCTTCCTTGCTTTTTGAATTATGAGTTCAGAATTTTATGTAGATGAGACATGACTTCTTTGCCTGCTAATAATGTACATTGTCAGGCTGTCAATCATTTCCATACAAAATAATGGTTGTACCACCTAGTTTCTCAAATAAATGTCCAGTCTCCACATATGTTTTTCTTTTATCATTCTCACTGTTTTGGCAAGAAGTATTCTGATGCCATTGAACTTCTTTGTTTATGATCTCCTTTAAGGTGAAGGTTGGCAGTATCAAAAAGAAATTAAAGTTTGCCTATTTGTATATRTTCATTGTGATGCTTATTAAATCAATGGATCCTTTGACATTTCTGACACCAGAAGTATTTAGGGGCTAATTTCTGTAGCAGAGCTAGAAAAGGGACTTAGTAAAAYTTCCAGACTAGTGCCTTTTTATGGAGTCACTGCTTGTTTCATTAATAGAGTAGCCAAAGAGAGAAGTTTTGCAATTATAGCAGGGAAATGAAATAGACTTGAAAATATTTCAAAGTGCAATATTCTTTCATGCCATGTGTGAGAAGCCCACTCATTAAAGGAAAGTACTGGAGATGGGGATTGTAACCTGAACTATCTCTTTCAGGTTGTGGCAGTAGCAAGATCAGGAACCTCATCTCTCGGATTGTAGGTGGCTCAAACACTGAGGAAGGTGAATGGCCCTGGCAGGTCAGCCTTCATTTTGTGGGAGCTGCTTACTGTGGAGCATCAGTGATATCAAAAGAATGGCTTGTGTCTGCAGCCCACTGCTTTCAAGGGAGCAAGTAAGCAGTCTTGCCTCTATATCTGTCCCAAACAYGACCAGAATCTACAAGTGTCTTTAGGTTCTGGAGTTTGAACTTCTTGGAGGTGCTGTGCTCCCCTTTCCCCAGCCCTGCTGTCAGTGGGTGTTCTGAGGTACTTTTTWAAGAAACTACTTCTTTGTCTGCTCCCACCCAGGCTGGCTGACCCCAGAGCATGGCGTGCCCACCTGGGCATGCAAATGCAAGGCCGTGCCAAGTTTGTGTCTGCGGTGAGGCGGATCATAGTGCACGAGTACTACAACAGCAGGAACTACGACTACGACATCGCCCTGCTGCAGCTGAGCATGCCCTGGCCAGACACCATGAGCCACCTCATCCAGCCCATCTGCCTGCCTCCCTCYTCCCATAAAGCCCGCAGTGGGGACAAGTGCTGGATAACAGGTTGGGGCCAAAAGCAGGAGGCGGGTGAGTTTTMTCCCTTCCATTGGGCTAATTTTGTTCCCAGGAGCCCTCACAGCTGGGGGAGTGTGCATGTAACTTCATATTCACAGGAAACTTGGCTGCTGGTCCCATGGATCTCAATGTTTTCCATATTGTGTTGTTAGTGTAGGGAGCTACACTTACCCCAAAATATCACAGTGTTGTCTTTCCCCTCTCTTCCCTTTGGGGGTGTGGGGCACATGGTGTGGTTTCTCTCTTTGGGCTGCTGGTTAGTTGTATGTGAAATTAAAAATCTGGTTATTTGAAAGATAAATGTCACGCCTCAAAAAAAAGACTGGGGGGAGGGAGGTGTATTTTTTTCCTGTTTCTCTCTATTTACTTCATCAGCCTCAATAATACAACTGCCAAATCAGTCTTTTAATTTCAAAGTATACTTTATTAAATACTAGCTTTGTCAAATCCTAAAACAAAGTTTCATGATGTAAACCAGTGCTTGCTTATTTGCATATGTGGGTGAGGGCTTTTTGGATATAACCAGATTTTGAAAGGATTACCTGGTGATGAGGTTGGGCCTGCTGTACTGAAAGGAGGGAAAACTTTGGGTTAATTCTGTTATTATTAAAGTGTATTTCTTACAAAAAAAGAGGTGTTTCACCAAATCTTTCAGACAGAAAAAAGTAAATTTGGAAATTGGTTCTTTATGCTGTCAGAATCCGCATTCTGAAACTCTGACTCATAATCTTAATCTTGAATTTGGCTCCTTCAGATATGCTGCCCATACTGCAAATCTATCACATGATGATCTAAATATCTTTGTAAAATTCTGTTTTCTTTTTGTGATAAAAAGAGAGCAAATTAAGAAGTCTTGAGACATTTTGGAAAAAACTAAGAAAAAAACTCTTTGGCCARTCCTAGTGATTATGCCATTGTATTTGGTGTGTCTGAAGGACCCAGATCACATTACACAATTGCCTGATAAGTTCAAAGAGGCTTTCTGCTCTGTTGCAGTTAGTTGTTTGGAATCTGGAATAACTTAATGATCAAAAGTATCTGTGGATATCTGAAGACTTCTTCTTTTGTATTTCAATAGATGAGTAAAATGCTAAGCTCTGTTAAATGACCCTGCTCTGAATTTGTTTTCCAGATGATGAAGGTTCAGCAGTTCTTCAGAAAGCAGAGGTAGAAATTATTGACCAGACATTATGTCATTCCACATATGGGATTATCACAGCTCGGATGTTTTGTGCTGGGCTATCATCTGGGAAAAGAGATGGGTGTAAAGTATGTATCCTAGCAAACTTTGCAAAGAGCTTATCTTGTCTTTCATTKTTGCATGGTGAGGGGTAAAGCTGACTGGCAGACCACTTTGTGCTCAAGATGTTTCAGTTCTGAAAAGGAGTAATATAAGAACTRTATATCAGCAAATCTCTTCTGTGGGTGATTTCAGAGTTTTGCTGCTTTGTGTGTATGAGCATCCTTAAATTCATTTGCAGGTCAAGAGCCAATCAAATTGTGAGTCCCAATAACAAGTTCAAATCAGGCAATTTTTGGCATAATAGGCTCTCAGCTGAAGAAAAAACTGAGGAACTAGTGCCATTTCAGGATCYCTCCCCTCAGCCTTGGAACTACAGGGCTGTATGATGAGATGCAGACAATTAGGCATAAATTTGCAAATGTAAGATATTTYTGATCTGGAAAAACTGAAAGAAAATAAATGTAAAGTGCTGAATGTACTTTTAGTGAATAGTAGTAAAACTATGTAGATATGCAATATATATCTATGACACTTAATATTCCAGATCTTATACACCATATTATATTATATTGAAGTTATATAAACCACACATATTTGGTGCTAAAACAGTAATAAATTTACTGCCAAAATAATAACAAAACCATTTTTTTTTATGATGGAGATTTGGAATCTTCAAGATGTTCTAGCTTTCACTGGTTCCACATAAAAATGAGTGAGCCTACAATGGCTGAGGGAGTATAATGCACCAGCTGGTTTTTAGAGGTTAGTGAAGCCATTGATATTAAGTATCATTTTCAGTAACTCGAGAATTTGTTTGTTTATGGCTGCACAAGATATAGCCAAGGAAAGACATCATTTTGGCTGCATTTTTGTAAAGGCAAACAACTTGTGTCTGTGTCTGGCAGTTGTTAGAGCTAATCAATTTGTGCTATTCCTGTTTTGTGAAAAGTGGGGGTGTTCCACTTTTGTTTTGTCCTAGGAATGAAAACCTGCAAATTTTACTCTCTAAATGTAAAACCTTATTGCTTGTGGAAGGAAAAAAAAATCTTCTAAATTCTTAACCTTTTTTGAGGCAATTCAAGATAATCTCCTCCTTTGAGGAGAGGGTGGTTCCTAAGCACCTTAGAAGATGTCCCTTCCAACCTACATATCCCAACAACTTAGAAAGTGAAGGCAAAATAGTTTTCTAGCTCTAACAAAATATTTGTCTAGAAAGAAGGCATTCCTCTTGCAAAATATCTGTATTCTGWCAAATGCACCTTTTGCTTTTAGAAGTTGTTTCTTTCCCCCAATGTTTTGGTAAMATTTAATTTGCAACTGGGTGTCTTTTTCAGAGATGCTGTGTGTACAGCAGAGCCTTACAGGGAAGTATAAGCTTGGTCCAAGGAACTTCCCCAAATKGTGGCAAATGGTTTCATATCCTTCTAAAAGAACACCCTGTAGAGTCCTGGCTTTGTCCTGTATACTAAATTTTGAAATCTAGAACAGACTTCATTTTAATTATTCTAATTACAAAGACATTATTGGCCCCTAAACATGATATGCTGACTAGTATCTACTAGAGGACAATCCAAAGGCTCTCTTTCCTTCTTAAAAAAAAAAAATCAAGAAAAACCCCAAACACAAATCAATGGAGGGATTCTATCTGTTTCCATTTACCTCTATTTTGAAAGAAGCCATACAATTATTTTAAATACTTTATTTATTGTATTTATCTTATTTTATTTTGAAATATTTTTTAAAGCTTATTGTCTTTGAGTTTTAGTGTGTTGCCTATGAATGTACGTATATGTTAAAGTGGCAGATTTGGGGTTCAGCTGCAAGTGTGATRTTAGAAAAAAAATGTGAATTTTAAATATAGTCCATGCAAAGTAGTATCTTTATTAGTGTCTTTAAAGAGGGAGAATTACCTTCTCTCTTATGAAAGCGCAAACTTTGGTAAAACTATGCAATGCATCTACTTAAAAAAAAACCCTGATCAATTGTTTGAACTATATGAATATGAAAATATAATCACTGGAATTATGCAAAMTATCTCCTGTGGATTTTTCCCCAGTTTTTATAATTCATATTGTAAACACCTATAACTCGATACATTATTTTTAGGGTGATTCTGGTGGACCACTGTCATGTCAAAGCAATGGAGATGGAAAATGGTTTTTGACTGGCATTGTGAGCTGGGGTTATGGATGTGGAAGACCAAATTTCCCAGGTGTCTACACAAGAGTGTCAAATTTTGCACCATGGATACACAAATATGTGCCTTCAGTCTTGTAACTTGAAAACTGTTTTCTTGGAATAAAACATATCCTGAATATCATCATTAAAATCRTATTTGGAAAAACTGTTCAGTGGTGGAATTTCTTTGCATGTCTCTTGCTGATTTTGGAATTCACATAGGGGGGTAATAAATATCATTGTTTCCAGTTTTGGTGAAAAAGGAGGAGGCTGTTCCTTGTGGTGGTTGTTCCACGCAGATGTCTGGAGACATGGGTGAGGTGCAATAATAAATTTCATTTTCAAGGCACCAAGTGCAGGTGCACTCATCTGTCAGGAAGCTGTCATGAATTGATTGTGTAAACAGAGAGCTTGGGGCTCACWCATCATTTCTTCTCAGTTGTGTGCAGCCAATACAGGAGTAACTGTGAAGTAGCAATGAACTATTTGCACTCTGGCAAATACTACTTTCCCTGCCTCTTCCACCAAGAGGAGCTGACAGGCAGAAGGGGAGAGGAGACACTGTAAAAAGTGAACTCAATCCTTTCAAATCCATAGAGCCCTAATTTTTGAAGATCTGAAATTCTGCTGCTGTAAGTGGTGATTAGTTGTGTGCTTATTCCTTCTCCTGCTTTCATTTTAATTAACTGCATGATATGGAGCTACTAACTCTTCTATTTCCTGCTTTCATTTCCTTATTTTCAAGTGCATCCACCGAAGAATTTGAATTCTCAAGCTTCAGGCAACCATGTCAAGATGGATAAACATGGTGTGATGTGTGTTATTGTCCTTGCCAAAGTAAAACTGGTGTTTCTAAAAGGTCCTGATACAATTTTTATGCAAAAGTGGRTTTGTTTCTCTTTTCCATGAAGGAAGGGGCAAAGCATCAGTCAGGATGTTCTGTGTATGTGGCAGAGACAGGCTGTTGAAAAGTAGAGGACTTGAAARCCATCTGTCTGCAGCTGAAGTTTGAATTCCTGAGCTGTGAGGATTGCCTTCCAGTTAATCCCTTTTGCAATCTCTGTGTGAACTACTGGGATTTGTTTGTTCCCTTTGTATTATTTTTCTGGGGCTGAGATTTCTTCATCCCTTTTTGCTTTTCTATATTCTGTTCTTTGTGCTCTCTTTCAACATATATCAAATATGTTACTTCCCCACACACATCCTTGATTTTTTTGTTTTACRTGCAGAATATGCTGAACTTGATGATTTGCTGACCTCAAGMTGCTTTTCCTTTCAAACAGGAAATGTGAACATAAACTGGTTTGCAATTCATTTACTGCATTTTTTCTATGGAACCATCTTGAAGTTGGAAAACGAAGGTGATATGTGGAACTGAGCATTTCTCCTCTTATGGATATTTCTATGAGTTCCCCAGGGTGTTTATTGGAAGTTGCCTCATTTATATTGCCCTKGGATGTTTTATCTGTAAATTGGTTGCATGTCTTTTGCATTGTGTGATAAATTATTTCCCTACTCTTGTACCTCAGAAAGAAGTGATCTGTTTTCAAAGGACGGGATCTGTATCCTACTCAGCCAATCAGGAGAACAAAGAGTTACAGTGGTGGTAACTTTTCCTGCCCACCTTCTTTGACTGTAGATCAGYTGGCTCCAGCTTCAAGCAGTATGGCAAAGGTGAAGTAAGAGAAGCCTGGTGTGTGTGTGTGGTGGGGAGAGCAGCTATTCCGAGTTATGTTTAAGAAGCAGGGTTCATTTAGGGGGTTGTTGCTAGGTTTGTCAAAAGGCATTTGTCACAGCATCATGCTGCAGGCTTCTCCCTCSGGCCGGGTTTCTGTGTACAGCATTCCWGCTCCGGACACTGAACAGGCTGCAGGGCAGGTAAGAGCCACCAGCTAAGCTGGAACAGTAAATAAATTATCTCTGTCCACTCCTCTGTGCAATGACCCCTGTTCTTCATAAACTGCTCTCAACTAAAGGAGTAAAAATTCCAGCCCCTCGGCCACTTTCACAGCTTGAGGTGCATGCAAGAGAGAAACAGCCCAGAGATGCAGGTTTCATGTGTGATGTAGCTTTATCTCAATTTTAATCTCTTTAAGAGAGTAAATATGCCAAAATGTGATACAATTGCTCTTCTTTTTTTTTTCTTACTAACTGATGCCATCCATGGTCTTTGTCTAGGAAAGTCTGCATGTTTGCTACTGCCCATCCTACCAAGAAGGTTTGTGCCAAAAGTATCATTTCTTCAAATGGAGGAAGTTGTGTTTCTGGAGGAGATRTCTTCTAGGAATGTTACCTGCAGTTTCTTTGACAGTTACAGCAATCATGCTAGTCCTGCACTACTCMCTCTGTAAGTGTTACTCCCCAGTGTGGTCTGGGTGGGATGGATATTTCACACTGTGAAAAGCTCTGCACTAAGCAGCTGAGTACATAATGTGTGTATMTGAACTACTGACTTTCCCTTCTCCTTAATGTCTTTACTACAGTAACAAAATGCACAGTAGTTGGCAGTTAGCAGTTGCACAAGAATACTGAAAGCGTGCTTTTTATCTCTAATTCATTTTTGTGTCTGCTCATGAATACTATCATTATTGGTATTAAGTGTTATCTTTTGCAGGAACCGATAGGAATTATTTGTCTATTTTCTCTTCAATTTTTTWAAAAATAGAATGGGTACCAAAATTCTTTATGTACTTTCCCAAATGTCAACATATAACCATTAAAACCATACCTCTTCAGGAGAAAAGCACTGCAAAAAAAATGGAAGCTTRACAATGAAATCTTCCTAGTAGAAATGCCTGCCTAAACCTTTATCTCCTTCCTTTCCTTTCCTGCTGGGCATTACTCTTTCAGTGGGACTGACTCAGTGCCCTAGTTATTACTACATGTTTCTCTTAGAGCTAACACCTGCTAATGCCAAGGACAAGCACATACTTCTGAAAGCCTCTTGTTCTGTAACATTATTAGGTGTGCTAATTTTTTGTCTTTTTTTTTTCCCCTCAGCTCCAGCTTTTTCCTTTATTTATATTGGTGGAAGTGTAGAAATTCCTAATTTGACTTATACAAATGACCTCAGTGATCCAACATCACAGAAGTTCCTCCTGCAAGCAAAAGGAATACAAAGTTATGTGAGTCCCACATAGGTAGAGCAATATTTTGTAAATATTTATACAGAATAAGCTGGGAATGAGGAGAGGAGTCCATTACCCATATTTTTTCCCCCTTGGAAATARTAAGTTTAAAGCTAGCAAGTGCCTTGGCAGTTTTCAGATTTAGAAATTTGGATGGGGCTGTGTGTCTTAGAGTGAGGTCAATGGTAATAATAGGTAATAATGTTTCAGGGYTATGGACAAATTACTTGTCTTGAAGGAAATAGGAGAGTGGGTTTTGTTTTATTTTTCTTTATTCAAACTCTCTTCCTTCTACATTTTTCTTTGTCAATTTTACCTCCAATTCAATGCTTCACTTTTTTTATTTTCCTTATCGCTCAAAACAGTGCTTGCTTTCTTCCCCTTCTTATGAGTTTCTATTAGTGAGATCAGTACTGTTTCCTAGGTACATGTGGACAGCAGTTTTGAAGACAAAGCTGTTCTCTGTTTGCCTGTTTTTCCCAAAAGAACTAATCTGATGTCTCAAAGCTGCTTTGTGCACAGCCAATACAAGTTGATCATACTGGAAGTTTAAAGACTGAAAYAGAAATATAAATGTATTCATAAAGACTTTCTTCATCACTAATTATCAAGATCTATCTCAATGGTCTTGAAATGTGATGTGAAAAAGCAAAAATTTTTTATTTAATTAAAACTTTTTATTTATTAAATTTATGGAATTTACTGCACATTTATAATCCTTATTTGATACATTTGGTGAMAATTATGGACAGTGCTTTTACTGTGGGGGAAGGCAGTGAGGAAAGAGGAAAGAATGAAAAAGACTAGCACTTTATAGTGTAAGAGATTATATCAGCACTAAAACATAATGTTATATTTTCTTTTACCACTATTTCATTGTCAGTTGGCAGAAAYATATGAATCTTCCTTCTTGGGAAAGTACTACTTGAAGTCTGTAGTGGCTGCTTTCAGGTAGGTGCTGTTYCAGCATGTGGTAGAAATTTGAAATACTCAGCTGTGTTTTTCTCTTTCTTCTAATGCATTTTGAATTAGCTATCTAGAAGAACATGCACATCTTTGTAAGAGAATTAAAAATGCAGAAATGCATTTAAGTATATGGGTTAAGCTAATAGTGTGATTTCTGTTCTGTCCTGTAGAACTGGTGAGATAAATGAAGTTTGATTAATTGTTCCTGAGTCTATGGGAGCCTGAGTTCCTGAGTCTATGTCTTGTTATCTATTTATCTACTTTTAATTTTTGAAATAATAATTCAACACTTGCAGGATCTTACTTTGGCTTTCTATTCAAATGAAGTTCTTATTTAACCTTTGAAAGCAAAACCTTAACTGTGTAATTTTAAAAACACTATTTGAGCTCCTGCTAAGAAATGTAAATCCATTGAGCAGCAGGTTACTACAATCCTGCTACTGAAAATCCTGAAGGGTCAGTGCACAGGCAATTTCAAAAGGATTGTGGTGCAATCAGTGAAGCAATAACTTGTATGTSTATGCTCAAGGATTTGTTATTTCAATGAAAATTATGTGAAATGCTGTATCAAAGTACRGGCATAAAATTTCATTGTTGTATGGTGCTGGCTTCCACTAAAAACATTRATTGCAATGTATCTGGAGCTATTATATGATCTTAAAAGGGTATAATTATACAGCAGGGATGGTAACATCYAATTTCATAAAAACTATTGAAGTGTACATTTCRGTCTCAGTGTGTAGCTGGTTAAGCCGCATGTGTCAAAAATATTTTCTACTGTATAGCAAAAATAATTGTTAAACAAGAGAGCTTTTTGTGACCATGTTTAGCAGCCACTATTGGGCACAGAAGTTCAGCTATCTATGAAACTGTGCCAGCCAAAAATGCAGACCAGTGGAAACTATGTGCAAAATAGTAATTAGATTGTATTTATGATGCTTTTTTTTTTTTTTTTTTCCACAGTGAAGGAGAATCTGGGCTGAGAGCTTACTTCTGGAATACATTCTGGGCACCACAAGATATGGTTGCTTCTCTTAAGAAATTAACCCCAGTGGAACAAAAAGAAATCTGTAGTAAACAAGCAGCTCCCTTTTTCGGTTCCGGGGAGGAAGGTTTTGATYGTGTTACAATGGAGCTTTTTGGTAACAATGTACTTGTCATTTAATACCTCTTCTGTCTATTTTTCYTTCTCCACTTTCTGTCTTTGGYTTGTGTAGCTGATAATTATTACATTTCAGTTTCAGATTCCACAGAATATGATGTGATGCTAAAATCAGGTAATTATGCTTCAATCCCAAGTGATACCACTTTGTGGGGGGGAGTGGAATCCACAGAAAAATAGCATCTTTCCAGTTATTCTTATATCTGTAGGCTTTATGACCTAAAGTAGATGATGGAATCTCCATGTCTTGTGTTTCAGATAAAGGCTGAATGAAAATACCTTACAGCTTTTATTCTGATGTTCYGACTAGAATGTTCCCACTGAACATTGCAGTGAACTATGACTCCTATTTTTGCCATCTCTAAAACAAAACAAAAAATGAACAAACAAACAAAAAACCCCCAACCAAAAGTTTGTACATTTTAATTGTAATTAAAAATTGTAATTTGGCTTATGATTAGACAGTTTTTGTTATATATTGATAGTGATCAGTCAGATACTGTAGAGCTTTAATTCACTTTGCCTGATTTCTTTGTATCAARCACATCTCAAGATTTGTCTTCATGTACTTAGTGTTCTCAYTGCACAGAGAAGGARGAAGAGAAAATGGCAAAGGGAAGCAGTAGGTGTGAAGCAGATATTGTAGCAATTGCAGCTGAATCAGCTCCTGTTCGTGGAATGTGCAATGAGCTGGTGATGATGAGGCTTTGTACTTTCTTGGCCAGAGCAGGAGAAGCARTCTGATAAGGAAAAGAGAACAGAGCTGTAAATGTAAGAGCAAAAAGGGAATAGAGTAGTCAAGAAATGTGGGTAGGTGATCGTTTCTACTTTGTCTGGAATCTTGCCCAAGAACTTATCTTTCAATCTAACAGTTTTCCATACTGATCTACATTCATTTTTGTACCAGTATCCTTTGACCTGTATGCCAAGCCAGGTAACAACAGGACTCTGACTCTGATGAATCCCAARAAGTCCTTTTATCAATGGAGACTGCGAGTTCCTTCTAATTACGTGGTGAGCCTGGTGGTTATCACGCTGCGTGGTGTCACTGCAGAGAGCTGTGCATCACACCACTTGTCAGCATAYGATTTCCTTCTTCCACTGCAGAACAAGATCATTACCAGGTATGATACACAGAGCACAGGTGCTTTACTGACCCGTACAGAAGACCTCTGAAACTGTAAAAATTTGATAAAATGTGAGATTTGAAATACAACTTAATTAAGTCTTGGATAGTGTAATGAAAAGATCTTCTACAAAAGTTAGAAAGGATTGATAAATGTTTTCAAGTCCATCTCCCTGCTCCACAGAGAACTACCTAAAACCAGACCACCTGACTAAGAGTATTGCCCAAATGTTCCTTGAACTCTGACAGTCTTGGTGCCATGACCCCTTCCCTGGGGAACATGTTACATATTTCTGTGGGGTTCTTTTCTACACTGTGACTAATTCTTAATGGGTTCCTTTCCATAAAATTACTCTCACAACTCAAAAAGATACTGACTTTATTTTAGAGTRTTATATTCTATTGCTTTCAGAAAACACATGTGTTATGGCAGTCCAGTCACAGCTGAATTCCTGTTCATAATAGGGGAGTTGGAAGGCTCCACCCCCAGAGTCACTTTGTATTCTATTTGTATAAGTGAGTTCAGATKATATTTAAATTTGAGTGGCTACACTGCTCCTACTTTTCAGAGTCAAATTTCATGTATGAGCACGAGGAATCTGTCTTCCTCAACCAAATATATAAATAAGTTGTAGGATCTGAGGATGGATGGTTTCAAGAGGGGAACTTTACTTAATTTTCACCTTTCAGGAACTTTCAGGAAGAGGTCAGCTGGCATGAAGATTCAGCTAGGAATCTGAAATTTTTAACTTAATTGAGTAGGTGGTCCTCTTCAGCTCTATTAATGTACAAATTGCTCTCTATGCAACAAGACGTAACAGATTGCTATTGTTAGCATGGAATGGACGCAAGGTTTTTGTAAGGAGTTACTCCCAAACTGTAGCCTAACAAAGAGAATGCTGTTCCTGATGTGGGCCTGCATCTGTTCTGCTACTTGTTATGGATTATTACTGCCACTGTTACTCCATTGTGCATTATTATCCCTGGCTCAGCTTTTTAGGAACCACAAATGTAGAGCTGGGCATGAGCATGAAAACACCTGGAAGATAGCAAGACCAACATAAGTGTCTGATGTAGCACATTCAGAGAACATTGATGCAGTAAGCTGTAAGACAAATTTCAAGAATGTGCATTGATATTAGTCTATAAAAGAACCAAAACAGAATTTGGTGGCTGAAATTATGTTAAAAGCCCGAGGGTACCTCAGAAAACCTGGCTTTTTTGATTGCTTTTATTGCCATTCTAAACAACGTGTTGCTTWTCATGTGTCTATTAGTTTTCTGCTTGAGTCAAAAGCAGCCTAGTGACATACTTAACACACATAGAGTAGAACTAATAATAACAGTATGTCCACTATCTGTGACAGCCAGTAACTATAGTAGCCACTATTCCCTGATGTTTAGGTCTAGGGTCACGCAYGGTGACTGAACTGAGTCTCACCAGTTTCTGTCAACTGCAGTAATACATCTATTCAGTGACAAATCCTAAAGCATGTTCAAGCTGAGGTGGTGCGGTGTGCTGTGGGAGTAAGCATCTCATGTAGACAACTCTTCTCATAGCTTGCCTTGCTGTTCTGATGATACTGTGACAGAAGGTACACATAGAAGATAAGCCAGGCTGTYGACTGGGTTGATGAAGATGCTGAAATATTTCCACATGGCAATGAGGAAAGGACTTAAATTGTTATTTTATAAATATTTTGTCRGCTATTATGATAAAAAGGATTTAATAATGTCTGCAGGAGAGACAAAGCTGAGATTCATTCACTAGTGTCTCACTTCAAATGTGTGTGAAAGGAATAGCCTACTAAAGCAGAAGACAACTAYTTTCAATTTAAGGTTAAAAATTTTTATTTTAATACTGCTGATTTGGATCTCAGTGACATCAAAGAGCTTGATGCAGGGCTGTGATGGAAGTAATCTGTTATTGTGAGGTCAAATATTAATTGCTTTCATTTGCTCTGCATAAAAAAAAGAGAAACCTGTCAGAAAATTTTAACRCATAGATTCATGGATATCACAGAATATTCTGAGTTGGAAGTGACCCACAAGGATCATCAAGTTATAAAAAGTCCAAAATATGATGTGGGTTGCAAAATGGAATAAGCATGAGATAGAATTTACAGATGCAAGAAATAGCATCTCACATTACAAGTAAAAGAACAATAGGAAGTAACAGTTGCCAAGCTATTGGGGCTTCACATTTTGTGTGATAGCTTTTGTGACACAAAACCAGGCTGAATGTGGATAGATTGCAAATTTTTTATGTTCATCTGTTGCACAGATGCTGCTCAACACKGCTGCACTGGCACTTGCTGCTTTTTCATTCCTAACCTTTGCTTCTCAGTGCCACTATCACCACTGAAGTAACATCATCTGCAGTTGCCTTTCTGAGGCTTCTATAGGTATAGACACTCCAAGGCACTTGTTGAGCAAGGAAACAGTGATGTACACGCTGAGTGACTAAGCCTCAATGCTGGGAAGCCTGAGCATCCTGTGTAYTATCAGCTGGSTGGAAAAATAAAAGGGAAGTGGTAGCCAAGGGAATGCTTCTGATACACAGATGCTCAGATCAGTGTTACTTCTGCTCAGTTTCCCAGCAAAGATGACAGGAATGTGTAAATATTTGGGGATTACTCTTTTTAATGCATTTTTTTGGTAACCTTCCAGATGGTGTGGGTCTGGGGCCTGGACTCCTTCTGTTGTGYGTTTAACTTCATCCAGTAATGTAATGTTGCTTACCTTCTCACTGGACCGAAGAGGAGAAAGCAACATCTTAAAAGCTCACTTTAAAGCYGTKCCTAAAATCMGTAYGTAKTTAATAGAAACAAGCAYYTGATGGAAGCACACTTATGACTGGGTTTGCCGCTAAAAAGTTGATAGTGCCTTGAGCATATCTGGGGGAGGGAATGTTGGCACATAAAGCAGGGAATTATCATTCTGATCCACTTTAAAAAAGACTGAGAATTGAACAAAGAAGAGAGAGCATCCTTTATTCTGGGAGACTTCGTCTTGCTGATAACTTCTCAAGCCTTACCTGCCAGTCATTGCATGGGTAACTCTGAGTAGTGGCAGTGGAGCAGACAGACAGCTACAWGCAATATCTGTCCAAGCAAAGCTAGATAGCCCCAGTGACACAGCAGCTACTTCTATCAGTTTTGGCAATGTGTCCATAGGTTGTAGAATGTGTGTAAAGAAAATGGAAAACAAGARCAAAACACTTCTAATTTATGTTTGTTCTTTTTCTGAAAGCACTGTTCAGTGTAGTTAACTGAACACAAAAAGTGTGTTCCAGACTTAAGAAGTACATTCCAAACCTRTGTGGTACTATGGATTTTACATGAATGCTGTGTGGTGAAATATTTTGAATAATGTTAAACTGTAGTACTAATTTTAGAAGAGATAAAGGGGCTTAACAGGGTCAAGTTTAGCCACACTTATTAGGTAAGGTATAAATGAAAGAGTTTTGGCAATGAAGCAAGTGACTATTTTTTAACATATGGAACAAGTCACAGAGGATAAAAACTCYAAAGCTGCCACATTTCAACTTATGTCTCTCTGCATGCTGCTTATCCAAATACTTATCCAATGCAAATTACTAATTATAAAATGGCTTTGTTGTTCTGAGGATGGGCATTTCAAATTATATTTAAGCCAGGTTTTGACACAAGCCTTTTTTAATTTCWACATTATCTTATTTTCTATTATGTTCATATTTGCATTCACAATGTTACCTGAAGGGAACAAAAACCACTAAGGACTGGATATCTAGGAGAGTCCTTGGCAGAAAATAAAACCTGAAAGGAATTGTTCAAATACGGTATGAATTTTCAAACTGGCAACTGATAAATGAACCTGCTTGTTGATATGAAATTAAATCAGTTTGCACTTCACTAGGCTGATTGCTTTTTAATTTTGAAAATACTTTCAGTAAAGTCAGAAGTAAATTGGAAGGGGGAGGTTTGTTGCATCCACACTTAGCTGCTTCTTTCACTTACCACAAAAGAATGCTTTTCTAAATAAGAAAAACTTGAGTCAGAGGTTTTTTTGTACTTTCCTTTACTTGTATTTGATCCAAAAATAAGAGAAATGTGGTGGGATGTGGAGGTGGAAGTGATTTTCAGTTAATACAGGAAAAACATGAATTTAATACTGTCACAATGTATTCTCCTAATTCTGTACATAGAGAAGGGTCCTTAGCAAGTGGAGCAAGCTCTGCACTTTGGTCCAGCAGAGATAATTGTGTTCCTTGCTGATGTATTTCTCTCCTAGTATGTGGTGGTCATTATATTTCCTGGAATGGGACACTGAGTTCCCCTTATTACCCAAGTTACTACCCACCAAACATTGACTGCACCTGGATCATCAAGGTGAGTGCTGGGAACTCTTCTGAGTACTGATGACTTTATCTTATATAGACACAAAATTGGGAGAAATGGCTTTTGATGTGRCTGAAACAGAGAGAAAACCTAGTGAGACCACTGAACTTGACTTCTCAGGCACACATTTCTGTCCTGTCCTGTGTACAGATGCCAATTATGGAAGGCGAATATTGCCAGCTTCCAGAAATTTGAGCATCATTTGTGACAGAAACAAATTAATGTGTAAGAYGACAACTCCCAGCAGCCAGAGAAAATTAATAAAAATCAGAGCTTTTCTTCTATGTTAAAAAGAAAAAATGGTCATGTAAATCATGCCTCACATGATGGATACCACACTATTTCCCTGAATCCTGCAGAGGCAGGACTTTCTCTGGCTCAGAAATTGACCTCTGAATTTCCAGCAAGTCCTTTGGCAAGACTTAAAATCTGCTCATGATTTCTACCAAGCACCTGATGTGTTGGTCTATTGTTCCACTCAACAATTAACTACTTTTTTAGTTTCCCTGGTAAAGGAGACTCTTCATTATATGACTTWTTAAGTCTCTACCTTTCACAGTATTATTAGCAGCTTGTAGCAGAAAACTCTCTCCTCTGTGAAGGACAGGATGGCATTGCAAACCTAGCATAAATCTCAGATGTAGCACTTTATGCTGGCTGCAGAAAGGCTTGCTCTTCTTCATTAGGCACAGTCTAGCCAAAGTTAGGTCTAAAAAGACTTCTATAGATGTTTAAGTTAGCAACATTTTTTTGGTTCTTCAGAGGTGCTGATTTCAATAATAGAAATGCAGTGTAATTTCAATCCTGTATTAGTAGAACATCCAGGAAGCAGAGRCTGTTTTCATTTTGTGAATGTGTGTCAGGGTTTTTATCTTCTGATTTTTAGGCACCATTGCCTGGCTACAAACTCTCAATGAAAATCCTTGTAATACAAATTCAAGAGAAGTCTCCAGGGTCCAGTAAATGTGATAAAGACTGGTTAGAAATTGATGGAGTTAGGTGAGTAAATAARTTATTTTCTGGCATATTGATTTGCACTTTGAAGTTCTGCACATTTGGGCATCTTGGATTTTTCTTACAGGTATTTACTTTTTCTTTTGCTCCCCTTACAGCAATAATGTAGAAAACTACAGGATTTTATGCAGCTGGAGCTGAACTGTAAATTCCTGGCTGTGCTCTTGATGTGGGTGAAGAGTTTGTGTAATCAGAAGTTTAATTTTCTTTATCACTTGCTCTTCAGTGGTTGCAATTGTTACACAAACACTAAAAATAAAGCTATTCAGAGAAATTTGTCTCTKGGAAGGAGCCTATTGAAACAAACAACAGCTGTTGGATTTGGCTGAACGAATTAATCCTTTCCTGGATGTGGAACTTTTGGGTTTRCAAAATAAAAAGGGCAATCTGAAATCAAGCATGCTTGAAGTAGTTTGTATTTATGAGGTAGACCCTGAYACTGATCATCTTGCTGTATTGTGTTTCAAAGTTAGCTAATCCAGAAAAACTTGCAGAGTGGGAGAAAYTCATAAATAGGCTTTCTAAAACTTTCATTGGGCATACAGCTGATCCTTATTGCATTGTCTTAAAGCTTTTTGACATCACTACCACTCAGTAAAAGGAGACATAGCTGGATGGTAGTGATCAGTTTTGTTAGAAATTAATATTTCTCACTTTTGCCTTGCTAGATACTGTAAAGCTCTTTCAGAAAACAACAGAAACAGAGAATATGGCTATTCTGTTGCAATCAACTTCCATTCTGATGAGCTGGTCACCCACAGAGGGTTTTATATTGAATACAAAGCTTTCAGTCACACAGAACGTAAGTTATTAAGCACAGACTTTAATTTTTAAGGAGAAACCTTTGAGAAACCCTGCTTGACAGATCAATCATATGCAACTCAACCTGCCTTTCTTCTTAACCTTATTGCAGGGACAAATGTGTAAAATGTTATGTCTTTAGTTGACCAAATAGAGGCACAAATTTAGATATAAAATGCATTTAGAAGCTAATACTAATTTTCTAACTTTTATCAACATTTCTGTAAAATGGKGAGTAAAATTTCTTAGTTTCTGTAGATCTACTTAATGGCAGTTTGCTGGCACCTTTAAATAGCCAAGCTGAAACATGGGCCCCCCTAAGCATGACTCTTCTGCCAACAAAATTTAACAGTGAATACTTAATCTTATCTTTAAAATCAGAACTCAAGGTGCTCTGAGATCAGTTTCCAGGTTCAGACAAACTATTTAAGTTTAAATGGCARTCAAAGAGAAACCCTTGTTAGAAGATGTTGCAGAAATATGTCTGGGTTTTTTATGGGCCTTTTCTAGCTCCCTAGTCTATGTACTTCTGGATCAGTGTTAGATTCTGCGGGGCTTCCAGATGGTAGAACAGGAATTTTCAGGACATACAAATATTTACTAGTGAAATTTCTTAGAATATACACAATTTCGTATTTTTTAAATTCCTGGGGTTTTTAACCTAATTAATGTCTAGGTAGCTAAAGGCTCTGTGATTTCAAGAGATCAGTTCATTTTGAGAAGCCTCTTCAAATCTTCAGCTTGCTTGTCAGAATGTAGTTCTGTTCATTGTTGACATAGAAGCATTTAAGTATTAAGGTTTCTGGTAAAAAAAAATTTGTTTCATGCCTTTCATTCTAAATAATGTTTTGTGGTCAGTCTTTCTATAAGACTCACAAATTTTCAGGGATTTCTTCTTTCACCAATGTGGGTCACTTTCTACTAGAAAAAATTACCAGCTACTCTTAGTTCTGTGGTTACTCTGGTTACTGCCTCAAAAATGGTTAAAAGTCTAAGCCTCAGAACACCTTTTTTAACAGAGATAATCCCCTGTATTTATTGTGTGTATCTGTGTGCTCTGCTTCTAACACTGAGCCAGCAAGCAGATGGTTCAAAGTTATTTAATCAATTCTTAGTCACAATCAGGAGGCTTTGCATAAAGACTCGTCAGGAGGACTGGAATAGCTGAGATGTGTCAGTATCAAGTTGATGCAGTAATTTGGGGAAGGCTGTCTGAGACATCAGCATGGATTGAGAGTGCTGGCCTAYATCAGCCTTGCCTGTAGCAGTAGTAATAGGAGAAGGGAAAAAATAAATTCATGTTTTCCCACAACTTTAGTACCTGCAGTCGCCCACCTGATGTTAGTTTTTTTCCAATTGTTAGGTGCCTATCAAATCACAGTTACTAAAAATCGCAGGCACTGCTCTGAGCTGGCCTGGAAAGCAAATGTCAGCCATCAGCTGCATAACTTCTGGAAGAGGTGATAAGAAAATGGAGACACTCCTGTTTTGAGCTCATGCTGGCTGGGTAATGTGTGCTTTCCTCCCACTGACATCACATGCAAAGCAGTGAAGAGGACTAATTTACTCCAGATTGGAACTGATTAGACAACTGTGGGACAAATGGATTTGGTCCTTCAATCTGATGTAGCTCTTAATTTGCCTGTGGTGCTAAATGGGAGAAAGTTTCCTTTGACTCCACTTGGGCAGAAAGAGGAGTGGTTTGAGCTACTTAGTCTTTCAGAGACTTTTTTTTCTTGCATATCTGAAAGAGTGAAAGAGAACAAACTTTTTTTTTTTATTGGAAAGAAACAACTTGCCATTTATACTAGTAGTTAGTTTACATGAATGTAAAAGAAATTCTTGGTCAAGGGCTGTTTCATAACAAGACTGCAAGTTTTGGGAAGTGTTTGATATAATACTTATTCACATTAGACACTGAATGTAGTAACACAGGGATTAATTTCCACAAATTTTTAGTATCAGGAAATATGTACTGTAATACTAAAGAGAATGCCTAGTTTTGATTTTCTTTTCCTTCTCCTTAGATGCTCCTGTATTAAATACATTCCCTTAACAAATTAAAGAAATGCTTCCTATCAGTTGTTATGTATCTGTAGTGAATGATTTTCACTTAGAGGCAATTAATGTGAATTTTATTTGCTAAGTCTATTTAGGTGACTCATTTAATTCAGACTGCTTGATAAAAATCTTTGACAGATTGTGCCAAGTAAGATATTATTTATTTTTAAATATTCAATTTATTTTACAAATGATGCAAACTTTAATTTTTAATAGTAATTTTAATATTTCTTCATKATACAGTCCTGCATTATTGCATTTGCACTGTATCAATACTTCTAGTCTCATTGATTTCTTATTTTTCTAGCTTGTTCTTGGAATGTACATTCTGTCTGCATATCTTTCAAGAAATCAGTTTGAATGCTRGAAASACTGCCCAGATRTTATTGATTAAWTGGATTGGGGTAGAGCAATTATTTCTTGTTTATTGTTTTCTGTAAGGAGTTTCCTCCACCAAGTTGAGACATGGGCTGAAATTATCTCTAAACTACTGCTGACAATCACATGAAGCATGTGGGTGAAGATGTAAAAGTGTGGAAAAGAGGCTGTGTAATGTGTCTCTTTAAAGAGTGGGAGAACAGAAAAATCAAGAGGGAATTTTACACCAATCTTTTTAAGTTAGTCTTCCAAAGGGAAAGAAAAAAAAAAATGAATGCACAAGAAGTAGTCAAAGTAAGCTATTTGTAAATAGTGAAAAGAATATTAAAACCAGCATGGAGATTCAAAATTTTGTTATAGTTTCCTGCTGTGCAAGGATGAGTAGATCAGTTGTACTTTGACACTGTCTTSTGTGACAAGCTTATCAGTAAGTAAAGAAAATGTGGGGAGAAAAAGGAAACTGTTTCCACAGAACGATTGGTCAAGACTCATTACCAAAGAAGAAGGGTATTTTTAATGTCATTCTGCCAATATTGTTATGGAATATCACATAATTTTTGTTCTTGATGTAAACTATGGATTAGAGCAGGTGCTTACAAAATAGGAAAAGTGTTACACAATAGAAAGATGGATGTATTTATGAGGGATGTATTTGTAAGTGGTCCTGAGAAGCTGTAGAACATATATGGAGGAAAATAAAGACAAGAATATGAGTCAGCAGTGCCTTGGCAGCCAGGAAAGACATCCATGTCCTGGGGTGCATCAGGCACAGCCAGGCAAGGGAGGGGATTGTCCCGCTCTGCTCTGCACTGGGGCAGCCTCACCTCAAGTGCTGGGGGAAGTTTTGGGCACCACAGTATAAAAAATATTAATTTATTTAGAGAGAGTCCAAAGGAGGGTAACAAAGATGGTGAAGGGCCTTGAGGGGAAGCCCTRTGAGGAGCWGCTGAGGTCACTTGGTCYSTTCAGWCTGGAGGAGACTGAGGGGAGACYTCATTGCATTTACAACTTCCTCATAAGGGGAAGAGGAGGGACAGGCACTGATCTCTGCTCTCTGTGCAGACCAGTGACAGTCCTGGGGGAATGSTCTGAAGTTGTGTCATGGGAAGATTAGGTTCAATATTAGGAAATTATTCTTCACCCAGAGGGTGTTTGGTCACTGGAACAGGCTCACCAGGGAAGTGCTCACAGCYCCAAGGCTGACAGAGCTCAAGAAGTGTTTGGACAATRCTCTCAGGGTTTGACTCTTGGGGGTCGTGCTGTGCAGTGCCAGGAGTTGAACTGTGAAGCTGAGCCTTGTGGGTCCCTTCCAACTCAGGATATTCCATGATTCTGTGAAGATCTGAATGTAGATAATTAAACAGACAWATGGATTGCCTAAGTTGCTTCTTTTGCTAAAAAGTGACTTGCAAGTCAAAGTCACTCTTTGTGAATTTTGTTTGTATTTGGTGTYTTGTTGGTTAGTTGTCTTTGTTCTGAGGTTTTTTAAGTATCACACTAGGATGTAAGACAGCAATGAGAAAATACCTTCCCAATCCCCTGTGGGAARGCTTCAGCTGGAGTACTGTACCTAAATTAGGCACTGCATGTCAAAGAAGATAGGGAACATTCAAAAGATGCCAGAAACAGTGACCAGAAGCTAATCCAAGATCAGAGAGCACAGCACAAGTCTCTCTGTCACTGGATGCTATCAAAACCAAGATGAATAAATGCTATACAGAAATGGCACAGAAACATCCAGATGACCTCTGGTAGGGAGTGTAATGTGGCTGTTGGTCTRTTGTTTGTATTAGAAGTTTACAGATTTTTTTTCTTCAGGTTGTAATCCAGAGCAATTGAACTGTGGTGATGGGAAGTGTAAGCCTAAATATAAGTCTTGTAAAGATAATGATAGCTGCAGGCAGGACAGTGACGACAAGAACTGCTGTAAGTATGTATTTTTAGCTATTTTCCAAAAGATGGTGGAAGKCAGAAGCAGGAATATACATATTTTAATGGTTAAATGTGTTGTTCCTAGATTTTTTTTAATGGCACGAAGTAAAACTTTCATAGTAGTGAACATAAATCATGCAGAGTAAAAGYAGGTTTTGGGAGAGTTTAGACAATTAATGAAGAAAAATCCAAGATAACAGGSATTTTAGTAAGAAAATCAAACCATATTTTGCTGGTGATCTTGTTGGAAGAGCACTTTTCCCCCAAATGCTGCCAGATCAGTACCACATAATTTAAGGAAGGGAGGCATAGTAGGCTGGGGACTTTCACCACATTGATGGTTTTTTTACTGTAGATCCACAATGGTTGTRGACATTGCTGGTACTGCCAATGGTTCCCTAGCAACTTGCTGCATTTTGCTTATATAATTTTTGTCTTGCTTTCCATCTTGGGGTAGCCAGAAGTAAATCYTTGTTGAAAAAAACCTAYRTCCCTCTGTTTAGAGRTCCTTGTAAACAACTAGTAATAARAATAATWGTRATGGRGGCCAATTGCTGAGATCTATCACACAGTAAACTGTGAGAGTCCTTAGTCAGAAATTTATTGGAGGGAGGTATAAAGCTCTTCCACAGTTTTCTCAATTTCACTTGAAAATGAAAAGATGCTGTGAAGATTTATGATTTGTAATGCCAGYAGTGCTGGTGAACAGATCTGAGAAGCCACACTTACTCAGTTTAGAGTTATGTAAAATGGGAGTGTGGACAGTTAGGGGGTCTTCTTTTTCCTCAGGGACAGTGGAGACTGAAATTAGTGTGATCATTAATTAGAGTGGATCACTCCACTGTCCCCTCTCCATAGAATGACCAGTTTACACCACTATAGACCACTACTTCAAGCAGGCTAGAATGTGCAGCTTTGAACAGCTTGCTGAATGTGCAAGGTTTTGTTAATAATTTCAATGCATGACTCCAAGCATGTGACACTATCTTCTCTCTCTTATTTCAGCCTACAAAAGTTGCTCTCCTTATGCATACAAATGTCTCAATGGAAAATGCTTGCTGAAACCAAATCCTGAGTGTGATGGGAAAAGAGACTGTACAGATGGATCTGATGAAATGAGCTGTGGTGTGGTAACATTTATTTTAAAATTTGTTAGTTACTTGAGAAACTAAGTCAACAATTTGCATTATTATTAAGCACTATTGGATTAAGAATTGGTTAAATCAAATACGAATTTTTAAAAATTAATTTCCTGGTAACACTGTATGCAAACATCTGTATTGAATTTTGCACTGTTTTTTTAAAATCAACTAATCCATTCTGTCTGTGATGACTTATTTCAAGCAATGCATTTCCAGGATAAGCTGGTATGTTTTGCTGCTGTTTTGAGCTGAATGAAAGGCAGTCAAGGAGCTGTGTTTGTAAGGAAGGAAAAGAGACAAGAATGATTCAAATGAACTTTTAAATTGTGCTTAATCTCTTTTTGAGTTATTCAACACTTAAGAAAGCTACAGAAAGAMAGACAATTGCTGCTTTATATCTGACCTGTCCACTGAGTGAAAACAGGCAAGTAGTCACCTTTTCACCAATTGCACAGTAAGGTCTAAGRATAAGAGTTTGTGACAAGCATGGCAAAGTGAATTAACTGGTGGGCTTTTTACTGATTTAGTGAATTATTTCCATTAGCTTGTGGAAGACACCAGCTTAAGAAAAACAGAATTGTTGGAGGTGAAGATGCAAGATCTGAGAAGTGGCCTTGGCAAGCAAGTTTACAGATGGGGGCACATGGCCACGTGTGTGGTGCATCTTTGATCTCCAACAGGTGGCTCGTGTCTGCTGCCCATTGCTTCCTGGATTCTGATTCTGTGAGGTATGAAGAAATTATACTGTTCTAGAGTACTTGCAGTTCATAACCTTACAAAGTTGCTTTCAATAATTTGCAGAAGCTATTCCTTGTCTAGGTAAGTTGATCCAGGTTATAACTTGGTGACATGACCTCACTACATAAACACTTGGCATTGTCTGCTGGCTTCAAAAGTCTTAAGGTTATGAAGTTACCCTTTTGTTTCCATTGCCAGTGAATCCTGCATGATAGCACTGTTCTGTTAGATTTAGGGTAAACAACTTTTTTTCTCCCTTCTTTTCAAAAGGCAGGGGTTTTCTGAGTGGAAGTATAGCCTTATATCCCAAGATAAGTTCTATTTATTGATCAGTGAGTGAAAACCTCGCTGATGTTCAGTTTAGGGAGTGTAAATTGAAAATGCATACCTCCTACATGTGGTAAGGAGGAGATAGAGTTTAATAATATGCTTTTATGGGTTCCAAAGCATGATGCATTGCAAGGAGTTGGTCTTATAGCTSCAGAAAAGTAATTATTTTCATAATAGCAAGTAAAAATATTGCTTAATGTTTTAGCAGACAGAGACTAGAGTGCATCTMTCTTCTGAAGTCATATTCTACTCCATGCACTTTGGTTTTGATAAATGTCCTCAAATACTGAAAAGCRGTTAAAATGGAGTGAACTAACACTGCATTGCTTTCCAATTGGACGTTCTAAAAACATTTTTTTTTTACAGATACTCGGTTCCAATGGGATGGAGAGTGTACATGGGCTCACATACTATTAATGAAAAGAGCAATCGTGTGGCTATRAGGTCAATCACAAGGATTATTGTCCACCCCCAGTATGACCACTCTACCTCAGACTATGACATTGCCCTRTTGGAAATGGAGACACCTGTACTCTTCAGTGAGCTGGTACAGCCCATTTGTTTACCCAGCACCTCTAGAGTATTTCTTTATGGAACTGTCTGCTATGTAACTGGCTGGGGAGCCATAAAAGAAAATAGTATGTTCATTTCCTGGATATACTTTTTGCAAGTTTGGCTTAGTTTTAAACCCTAACAGTGGAATATTTATACTTGTAAGCAAAAGAAAAACAAACCATGTCATTTACTTAGTGTGTCTATAAAAAGCCAGAAWACATCTCCTTAGCTACAGTCTGTGAATTCTGAATGGTTGCTTGGGTGGCAGGTGATAAGTGACAAAATGCATACTCAGGTGTCACAGATCATTGAAAAGCAAATTATTTTAGATTTACAAAAATGTAATGCCCATTTTCATGCTCATGACTCATTTTATAAAATCATCACTCTGGTAAATATAACCTTGAAGATAAAGAGATCAGCAACTAGCAACTACTGCAGAGAAAGAATTTGTTTCTGATTGACAACGTAGTGCCATAAGCAGCAATAATTGCAAAAAAAAYGTGGAGGATCTTTTATTTTCTCTGTCTTAACCAATGACACTTCAAAGTATGCCTCAGGAAGAGTTCTGCCTCTCTGTAGCTTGGAGCAGCCAGCTGCAAAGGGGAGGCAGAAAAAAACCACACTCAGAGAGGGGTTGGAGGGGAGCTTGTGAGATCCTTGTCCTGTCTCTGCCTTAAACAGCTTGAAACCTGTGCTTGGGCAGCATCTCAGCACATCAGAGGTGTCAGGATATTTAGCTCACAAGGGCACCTTGSGTCAATATCACAGTAGAGAATTAAGCTCTTAGCATCATTTGTGAGTTACAGACTGTTCTTCGGGGTTTTTTTTAAATTATTTGTTTTTCCACACTCAGCTTCATTCCTAAGTTTCTTCCYTAGAACTAAGAGGATGGAAAACAATATAGAAATTGCATTTTGTAGGAATTACATGTTGTTTGGAGTACAGCCATGGTGTCAATAATAACAAAAAGCATCAGGCATAATTTGAAATGGCATTCAAATTTAGTTACCCTGTGTGCAGCCTTATCTTACCATTTACCTGACACTTTTCCTACTTTATGGCAGAATAAGGTCATAAGGATAAAGTCTAGGGAAAGGTGCTGCATTGGAACCTCTATGGCTGTAGGATCCTGTAGACAACAGCTTCCAAAAACTAGGGCAGGCACCATTTGAAGGGAAGGGAATCACTCTGCTGTCATTAGCTGGGTAGATTTTCAGTTTTAAACAGTTCTCTTTTGTTTTGATAATTGGTATCTSTATTAGAAATTTGTGCCACCTTAACCTCTGCAATATCATTTATAATTTTTTTCTAGGCCATCTTGCCAAAACACTGCAGGAGGCTCAAGTGAGAATGATTAACCAAAGTGTTTGCAACAAGCTCTATGATGATCTTATTACTTCACRTATGCTGTGTGCTGGGAATCTTAATGGTGGTGTTGATGCATGCCAGGTAATCGGGAACTGGTAGGAAAACTACAAAGGAATGTTTGTTTTCATTGGGAAAATCTTCAGAGTTTTAGGTTGTGTGGTGGGGTTTGGTTGGTTGGTTGGTTTTTTGGTCTTTAGGTTTTTTAATTGAGATGTCTTGAGTGTGAATTTATGGCTAACTTAACATGGAAACTAAAAACCCACCAAAATAAGGAAGAAAATTCATCATAGATAATCTCTGACTCTTTTGAGAAATATCATTTTGCAAAGGCAAGGGGTAAAATGTGTTGAGAATTCTTTTTCAACTTTRCCAGTTATATTTCATACAGGAAGAACAAAAACATAAAGATAAAAGGAATCATCYGTGATAAAAGKTCCATCTTTGAATTATGCTRTTTATATTAATTTCTTTTTATAWTTYTTTAATATCYRAGTGTGGAATTGCTAAAATACTGTAAAAGTATGATGAGTAATGTATTGTTACAGTTGCAAAGAAATACAAAAGGAAAAGCTATGCTAGGTTTTGGAACTGCAGCTGCAATGGTGCTTTTTCATTTCAAACATTACTTCATGTGCATAATTACAAGTTGTGCCTACATCACAGTAGTGTAAGTTATAAAACCCAGCTTGTTTACACACACAGCCAGAAACTGCTTTTTGGGCATTCTTCACCTGTCCTAACACTGCCTTCTTTCTCCTTGTATACTAGTTGTGTACTTCACTGGTGTTCAAATTTCTGATGATGAATATCAACTTTACAAACATGTTTTTTTTACCAGTTAACATGTAAAGGGGATAGAAATTTGTTRCTGATTATTAGACTTATTTGGTACTATTTTTGTGTAATATAGAAATTTTAGTATTTTAATGCAATAGGGTAAATTTTGCAAGATTGTAGCTCATGATGGGTCAAACTTCTTTAAYACAATAGACTATTTGTAGAATTTTCTTCCAGTGTCTAAAATCTAATTAAATTAATTATTGTTTTTATTAACATTATGTAGAGTTTGTCTGTAAGCTTTGACCTTGGAACTGTTTTGCTAAAATATGTTAATTTGGAGGGGTGATGTTCCTACAAAAAATGTGTTTCTTAAGAAATGCCCTTRAATTKTCAGATGGGCATTTTTAACCAATTCAGCTGTATRTCAWACTGGCCAGTKTTGGCCCTCTGGATCTTTAAGTTCTTAATCTGGGTAGCACCTAYATTTTYTTGTTGGTTTTTTTTTGTTTGTTTTCCTCCCTCCCTCYYTCTCCCTASTMTATATATTATGTAATATATAGTATGTGTTTCCTGCACAGTGCTAGAGAGGAATGACACTGGGAGTGCAGGAAAACCCCACAGCACCCTAAACCCCCTTTACAATGCTTTCAGACTTGTGAGTGTCCTGTTTGGCTTCACTTCTTCCTGGACATGCAAGCAGTGCATACATTACACAGGTTATGTGAAGCTTCCAAATACCTTTCATCTTTAGAGGATCTGATAAATGAGAAATACAAAATTTACCCTTTCAGACTGTTTTCTTATCACTCTAGGACATTCTTTGATCGTGGTTCCACTGCTTAGGATCCTTCCTCTCCCCACGGGCAAACAGCCACTTTGKTCTTTCAGAACTGGCTGAGTAATTGGCTGGACTATGCAGCCTCCTTTCTCGAGTCACTTTGACATCATATTATCAACATTTATGGCAGCCTGAGAGACAGGAAGAACTCTGGCCTCTTCTCTCATCTCTAGATAATTTTATATCACCATAATAGAGAATTTTGTTTGGTTGGGTGATGAAAGCTTTCTGTTATTACTCTTTTCTCAGCATGTGGCTTCCTCCTGACCTCTTACCTGTTTTGGATCCAGCTGGGGGCTCAAACAAAMCCTAGGGTCAATTTGGAGGCTGCTGACTGCCTTGTGTGCATTAGGAACAGCTGCAGAGAGGAGCTGCACTGTAGTTGCCCAGAGTTCTGTGAACAGACTGGTTCACAGAAGACACACAGGGTTAAAGCAATGAAAGGCAAAAAAAGAGCACTGATGAGCCCAAATACATTCTGTTCCTGGGAACTGAATTGAGYGGAAATTTTTCTACATTGCTGTGCAAACCTGCATGTTCCATTTGAGAAGCCAGTTCTTATTTGCACATTTTTTAGTCTTTGTTCCTTCTTCTGCCTCTGCAAAGTACTCTACTGTAGACTCAGTCTTGATTATAAAACTGCTGGTAATAATTAATTGTGCCTGGTTTGTTTGTTGGGTTTGGATTTGCTTTGGTTTGTTGGCTTTTTTCTTTTTGATTGGAAGCGTGTTGTATCTTTCTGTTCCTATCTAACACTTAGTATAAGAGATCTGCATTCAATCTGTGAACAATTTCTGTTCAAATTGTAGTAGAATTCCCTGTTTCTACCCGTCTTCTTCTCTCCCTGTTTGGGCTGTGGTGAGTTATTCTGTTAGTCCTGTAATAGGATATTATCAAGGAGTAATTTTATAAAGTGCTTCTTGCTATTAGCTTTATATTGATAAGTGTACTACATCCATAAGTTAAAATAATTGAATAAATGTGACAACTGGCTGGGTACATCATATCCAGAAGTAAGTTTYAATTAATATTAAATTTTAATTTGAGAAAAGGAGGGGCAGGTATTTGCTGTTCTCAAATAACCTATTTTTTGTTACAGTGTGTGTGCACTAATGACCGGACTCCCTTCATTTCAGGGAGATTCTGGGGGTCCCCTGGCCTGCACAGGGAAGGGCAATAGATGGTACCTTGCAGGCATTGTGAGCTGGGGTGAGGGGTGTGCTCGGCCCAATCGTCCCGGCGTCTACACCAAGGTGACRGCGCTCCATGACTGGATCCGCCGGAATACAAACTGATGAGCCAAGGAGGAAAGGCAGATCAGCTGTGAGTGAGAGCTGCTTCCTACTGCAGTCAAGTTGGTGATACAACATGAAAATGCCATTGCCTGTGCCTTCATGAAATAATACACTTTTTTAATGAAAAAACTATCATTTGTGGTTCACCTAGCAATAACTGKTCAGCCTCAGAGGAACTTCAGATTCCTTATGGATTCACCTTCCTTATGCCTATTTGCAGAAACAGCACTGCCTTAAAAATAAAAGGAAATGGATTGGAACCTGTAACAAAAATCCAGCCATATCTGATTCGTAACCCTTCTCCTCTTCTTCCTTGTGTCTTGTTATATGTATTTGTTTCCACAAATGCATATCTGGATAAAAATGGCCACATGCCCTATATATTCAACTCTTCAGGGGTGTTACAGGATTCTAAACATAAATAATTATTTCATAGTTCTTAAAAATATGAATAGTGCATTGTGTACAAAACTAAGATTAATTCTTTCTTGTTATGTGCAATTGCATGACTTTTCCTCACTGGCTGTAACTTTTGGGATCTCTACTGTGTTTTCTTAAAAATACCAGATATATAGCTCAAAAATGTTAGGATGCAAGAAATTTTCATTAAAGAACTGGAAGAGCATCATTTAGGTTCTTTGGGATKMTGTCWAAATAAAARGAAGGAATTAATGAGTTGTAATTCRTTAAACAAAAGTAAACTATAATGCTTTCTTAAATTCTCTTTAGAATTTGAACTAATTATAGGGTTTAGTGTTTGCCATATGTTACAGGCRTATTTCTCCAGCTCTGGCTCTGGCATGCATTGAGAATTTTTAGCATGTTCCTGGTAGGTTAGGATTGTTTTTCCTGCTKTCCTTGGTCCACAGCAAGCAGAGTTTCAGGCTCAGGAAAATGTTTTTGTGTAACTTTCTGGGCTGTGCCCACAAAGCCACRCTAAACTGAAATGGACATAGA
Source organism: Alauda arvensis (assembly GCA_902810485.1). NCBI lineage: Eukaryota > Metazoa > Chordata > Aves > Passeriformes > Alaudidae > Alauda > Alauda arvensis. The sequence goes on along the minus strand of CADDXX010000029.1, from coordinate 95,961 downwards.
AGGAAAATGGATTTATGTGGTTGGATGCATTCTTGGGCTCAAAGAAAGGAAAAGAAGAAATGACAGCAACATTTCTTTAACCCTGATAGTAAATCTATGTTTTATAATTTTCATCTCCTGATGATCTTATCACTTCAAATCTAGCCAATTCAAGGTTTCCAAAGCTGTTTATGGGACTTCAGAATACCAGTATTTAGCTTAATAAAAGAATTGTTTAGATGGCCTTAAGACCATTTAGATGGTCTTTAARTTGTGCTCAATATCTGGAAGTGTTTAGCTTTCACCTTTAATATATATGTTTTAAAAAATGAAGCTGGCAGTTTGAACATCTTTTATTAGTGTCCACACTTTGCAATACACAAGTATGTGATCTTTGTTTAATGTTAGACCCACCATGGCAGCTTRTGGGGGAAATGTTGAAATCTGCATGCAGTGAGATACCTCTTTCTAACACTGCTATTGCTTTTCCTTCCTCTCTGCTGTTGGGCATCTTGYCCCGGCTCGTGTCAAACTTACAGCATAAGCTGTATTCAAAGCCTGTGTATCAGGAGGTTTGCTTTTTTAGTGGCTACTCAATTATTCACATTGTCCTTTTTAATAAACACGTGCTAAAACTGCAAGGGGCTATGTTTTATTTGTTTGGATGTGCCTCTGAAACTCTAAACCCTAGGTGCAATCAGAACTGCATGGGTGCCTTGGACTTTCCTGTTTTAGTAAAGCTTAGCCTAATGTGCCCCTATTACTAAAGTGTACATTTAAGGGCACAAGTTTCTTTTCCTTTTGCTGAAACCAGAAACATCCTGCCTAGGGAAGAAAACAGCTTTCCTGCTGTTCTGTTTTAGATAAAARCCTAGCCTAGAAAGTTCAGCTCACTTCTTGACTTCCCATTTTCTCAGAGAGTTTCTCAGCAACATGTYAGAAGGGTCAGTATTTCACATGGAAGAAATGCACCAAGTGTGGAAGTTAGATCCCCCAGATGAAAGGAAGACTTTAAGGAGCTTCTTCAAAAATATATAAAATAAGGACTTTGGCCTTTGCATGGTGAGATCTGTATGATCATTAACTCTTTATCTTAGAGGAACAGTTTTGGTTTCAGACAATCCAGTAGGAAGGTCTGCTGTCAGCGGAAATTAATTACATGAATTATCCAGCAGGAGCAGTGAGAACTAGATAAAGGCTTTCTTAGTGTAAGATGTCACAAGTAAGATTTTGTAGATCCAGATACATGTTCCAGTCTTGATGGCTGCTCAGCTTCACCTTCAAGTCCTCTAGAGCTTCAAGGATTCTCAGAACCAAAAGGTGTGGGGTATACCATTTGTACTTCTCTTTACTTGTGGAATAAACCTAAGATGTGATCCCTTTCATGGAGTGCCTTTGCTTGGATGGGTGTGACGTGACATCAGGAATGCAAACCCTGGCTGTGCTTCAAGCAGCAAAACCAAGGTGAGTTGCACAAATTAAAAATTGAAGTGGTGGGAGAGGGGAGAGCACCCTGAGCTGTTGGCAGGAAAAAGAAGTGGTGCTGTGGCAGCAGGAAAGGGGGTTGGGGAGAGAGGCTGTGTTTGGTTCTTCATGCATGATAGTCCCTGTGCTGGGACAGAAGGGTGTGGTACCAGCTGTCTGCCCAGACCTTTTGATTCAGAGGGGAGAGAGATGCTCTTTGGGGAGGAAGGAGAAACATGGGGATGGAGTGTGAACAGGAGAAATAAGAGGAGGTAGGATCAAGGATATTGGGGAGGCTGGATTTRTAATCAGCTCTGGCTACAGTAAGCTGTTGTGAGTAACTCCAAGTGCAAGTGAGAGTTCATGTGGGAAGCTAGTGCAGACCAGATCACCCAGGTTGTTTCATAAAAGCATGTCCTGTAGAGCACAGGTGGAAATTGAAGGCCATCTTTCTCCTCTCTTTAGCTATGTCCTTTGGGTTTTTTGTTTTTTTTTTTTTCCTGAAAGCAGCTTCTCAGGTTTAGGTTGGATAGTATGTTAAAGGACATAAATGGTTCTTTAACACCAGAAATTATTTTAGGCAGCATAATAGCTAGAAGGAGAATAATTTGAAGCACAAAGGTCAGTAGTGTTCATTTCTTTATTAGAGGGAGACTAAAATTGCCACTGTTGACAGAGTCGCAGCCTAAGCAAACAACGTGCTCTATGAACTTTTACTCAGTTTGTGCTGTTCAGCACCACATCTGTTCAGCTGCGTGGATAACAGTAATAACATTTTATTGTTGTGGCTGAGAGCMGCAGAGCAAGAGCTCCGGTTCCTTTCAAAATCATCCCAGCAAATGACAGCGTTTCTGAAGGTTTAGTCACTTGCTTGTCAAGGGCTGGAACAGGAAGGTAGGCAAACTGGAAAACCTAGTATTGCATAGCTGAGAGCCAGAGTTCTCACGGCTACGCAAATCGATACTTCCTCCGCCTTCCCTTTCTCTGCGGCTGAGGCAGCCGACTTTATTCATTCCCAGGAATTCCCCTAATTTTTAACAGTATTTTGAGACCTCTCCTGCGGAAACGATCCCCACTCTCCCTGYTTCCAGCCTCGTGTCAGAGCTTTTACTGACCAGAACTGCAGCTGAAACAATAAGGAAATGAGTTGGCTCCGTGCTCACTTCAGAGACAGAGGTCTTCGCAGAGGAGCCTCTTCAGAGGCAGAGGCAGAAGCAATGAAAAGGCAGAACTCTTCTCAGGAGCATGAGATTATTGAATTACGGCCACAAGATGTGGAGGAAAGTGAGACTGATCATGGAAAGCCTCTAAATGCTCAAACAAGAAAGGTAGGAATTTCACTTGCTCATTTGATCCTTCTGGTGGGGGAAATAGTACACAGCAAGAGAAATGACACTTGAAGGAACATTTTGTAGGGGTCATTTGTTTTGTTTGAGGTAGAGGGAAAGAGGCTAAAAACCCGTTAATTTTTTTTTGTTTGTTTGTTTTCTTATCAATGAAGTGTTCTAATATGAGAGTGGGATTTTAAGCTRCCATTTAGGAACTGGAACTGTAATTGGTTCTCTGAATTTGCTTTCCCATTTAATGTGCTATCAGTAGGATTGGGGTCAAACCTAGAAAAAACTGAAATAAGTTTTTAAACCAGGTTTTCCTTCAATAGATGTTAGCCAGGAAACAGCGCTGCCAAACAAAAACAAGATGTCCTCGGACAGAGCATGCTGGATTCTCTTTATCTCTGTGTAATTTTCAGTCGCTAACCATTATGAATTTGTGCTAATAGAATGCTCCAAAACCTCAGTTAAGATGAGCACATGAATCCTAAGGGAGGTAGCCCCTAGTCCCTGGTTTAAMGCTACGGAACAGACTCATTCTGGCAGAGGAATAACATTCACACGTGACTGCTGTACAGTGAATTACACTACTACAAGCAGCAATGCTTGTGGCGGAGCGAAGATGATTCCCGCTGTTCCGTGGGCAGGGCTGGCCCCGCTGGGAGCTGTCAGCCCGTCCCTCCCCGCTCCTGGGCACGGAGCTGCTGCCTCTGCTCGCCCCGGGGCTGCCTCATTCCCCTGGGCGGGCAAAGCCCCTCCTTGTTCCATTGAATCAGGGGTCAGGCACCGCTCCTGCGGTCTGGAGAGCTGAATCAGCTCTCTGCAGAGTCAGACACGCTCCGGGAGGAGCAAAGAGGAACAGGAGAGAGCGGGGAGGAGAGGAAGGGGTCAGCTGGATCTGCTTGTGGCTGTCTTGAGAAACTTCACCCCTGGGTTTATCTTTCCCCTTTCCAGAACTGAGTTTTCATTTGAGCTGTCTTTATGCTGGTTACAGCAACTGGCTTCCCCTGTACACACTGCTGGAAAGTCACCGTGCTCTGCTTTCTGCTCRGGTGGCAGGTTAAGAGAGCTGCCCTGCCCACCGGGAAGAGATTTTCCCGGCTGCTGTTGCTTCCCCCCAGTCTATGGGCAAAGTTCAGAAACTGCTGGGCTAGCTGCGGAGCTGATTGTTTTCTTGGGATCAAGCCAGTTTGCTATGTGTGATTAAGAACTGAGTTTTGTGATAGTCTAAAGGTGGTGACTCGGTCAAAACTTGGGCTTCCCAGCTGCCTCTCTCAACTGATGAGGCTATGGCTGATTTCATAGTTGCACTCCAGGCAGTAGTTACTGGCTTTTAAAAATGCTTAAAATAAAAAACTATATGCTAGTGTTAAATATTAAACTGGAATTCATACTTCTAAAATATTTTAAAAATCTAATTAAAAAAAAAAATACGATCGCAGCTGAAAGCATGTTGTAAASAAAACCATACTCAGTGTTTGCCTTTCATTCTCCAGCAGAGCAAAGTTCTGTATGCAGAGGTGTCTACAGAAAGTGTCTCACTTTTTCTGCCTCTGCTCCTGGAGGAATATCTCTTKTAAGATCTTTCTCTGTGTGTCTGTTTTCTCTCCCTGTGCCCCTGCCACTCACAATAAAGCTCTTAGCCAGCTGCYTGTTCAGTTAAATTCAGTGAAAGCCTCTATGTTATTCTGTGTTCTTAGAAAGTTCAAAAAGTAAAGGAAGGAAACGTGGATTAGTGCCTCCAGCAGCAGCAGGTTCCTGCCAAGCTGCACGTGTGTGGCCCAGACAAACTACAGYAGGTGCTTTTCCTTACCTGGTACTGATGTCAGAAAGGACATGGAGTTTCCTATTACCTTTAAGGTGGATGGAGAGGGAGGGAGAGTAGTAATTAAAAAGACAGCATGCTCTGCTTATGAATTCAAGCCCTTGTTTCAGTCTTCTGATTCTTCTGGCTGTGGAACAAAATAGAGSAAGTTATCTGTTTTGTCATCACCTATGTTTGCTTCTTTTTTCCTTTTTTTTTTTTTTTAATATTCCTCCTGCTGGATTAACTCATTAAAAGACTAATTTCTGTCATGATTTTCAATCTTACTAAAAATTAAATAACAGGCAAGGTAATGTCCTTTCCCTCCCTTATAAATGTACAAGTGTGCACAATTGCTTTGAGTGAAGTTTTCTTTTGACCTCATAGAACARGTGAGGTTTGCATTAAACTCTCTGTTAAATACACTCAATAGCCTTCAAGTTTCCAATTTCTAAAGAAAAAGTAAGTCAGCTGTAAAAGTTGCAATTATTTTATGGATGGTTTAGCACAATAGTATCTATTAAATAGCACTGCCTTTGCTTTGGGTGCTGGCACCCAGAAGCTATGCAGGTTGACATCATCAGTGCTGCAGAGATGAATGAGTTTGGAAAAACCTCCAGAGACACCTTTTAACTGGGAGAGATGACAAACATTAAAAGGAGAGCTTGTAGAATATGCAAATTTAATTCACATAGTTTGAAAAAAATGGAGCCAAGAAATCACCTTTGCAGTACTTTATGGGCCATTCAGGAGTTGGAAATTCTGCCCAAAGGGGAATGAACTTTCTCAAGTGAATGTCTTTCACCTTCTCTAGGTCTGCATTTTCTCCTGCAGCAGCAGCAGCCAAGGCTGGGAACCCCTGATGTAGGGCATTGCTTACCAATGAGGCTTTCCCATCTATGCAGGGGTTTTGTTTCTAAATGTGACAGTAGGGACAGGTTTCAATATTTTTTCCTGCCTTATTTGATTAATCAATATACCCTTCTCTTGTATACCTAGGAGAGAGAACCCTGGGCATCATGCAAGGATGTCCTTTTCTGGAAGTGTAAACTATGGATGGTTATAACTACGATATTTCTAGTGATCTTCCTGGTCATTCTCATCAGCCTAATTCTTTACTCTAGTGAGTATCTCACTCTTGGTTACACTAATACGAACATGCAATGAGTACACTCTAATAGAACACAAATGCAACAATAGCATCCTTTAATCTCCTCCTGTAAACTGCTGAAGGAGCTGGGATACTGACTGCAGAGGGTGGTGGTGTAGCTCAGTAGCYGTTGTGAATCTTAGCAGGCAGCAAGCAACTTGGATCCTAATCAAGTGGCAATTGTTTGTAGCTAAGTGAGAAAATATCACAAGAAGAGATTTGGATATGAGGATGGAAATGATGTTTGTAATGCTGGAAAAAGTGCCATGGRTGACTTAGGTCCCTTRGTGTCATTGSSTGTCAGGCTCCCAGAGCAGATGACTTTTGCTAATGGAGGTGGGTGTTTGACCTCCATGAGCTGTCACCTTTTTCAGGCGACTTGCACTTTCTTTCTGTCTTTCCAAGTCAGTCTTTACCTTGGAAATTTCTGAGAAAGCCATCCAGGAGAAAGCCAAGAGGAGTATTTTCAATGTTTCAGCTAACTTGAACTTTTTTCTTCCCTTTCCATCTCCTTTTGATTATTAGATGTTTACACAGATGAGGATGACTACTGGGATCCTGATGAACTACTTAGCAGTGGAAATTTTCACAATTTTTCAGGAACATTGGAGTTAATKTGTGGTCTCCCACACTTCTCCTCTGAGAACATTACTAAGAGGGTAAGTGTTTATGTGATTCTTGGCGAAGTTGATTCTGCTTAGAACATAGTTTCAGTGTTTTGCCTTTTAAGAAGTTTCTCTGTGTAGCAACTCTGTCATTTGCAAGTCCACAAATAAAGTGTGTTGTACTTTTTAAAGTCGCAATCCAGAAAAAAAAAAAAAGATTTGTCTGCTTTTAAGCACAAAAAAGTATTGATTTTTTCCCCTTAAATTTGACCATTTGTTAAGACACAGTCTTCACCTTTTTCATAGAATCATCAAATAATTTAGGAGAGGCCTTTGAAAGTCATCTAAGCATAATATGGGTTAAAMATGCTGTGTTTAACTGCTGCATTCTCCTATGAGTACATGATTGCAGCCTGGGCTTATAGCTGTGATTTCTGCTGAGCCAGCACAACTCTGAGTTACAGCTGAAATAAGCTCATCACATGGCAGTGATCATTTGAACGTGCTGGGAAGGAAATCTCAGGAGAGAGACCCTCCCTTCCACGGAACACGAGTTAGAAGAGCCTTTTGGTAATAATTAAATCCAAAACCTAACAACATCAGTTGCACATGGCAACACAAGCACGTACTTTTAGTTCAGCCTGAGTGCCTCCATTGTGTTAAGGTCACATAGCAATCACTCAAATGCACAATTMACTTGTCTGTCAAATTTAAAGGACTCTGTACTTTTTCCAGGGCGGATRTTTGCTGTTATTTGACCTTCAGTGCCTGTTTTTATGCTCCTTAAAGCACTTTGCAATAATGATTTGCTGTGTTGCTTTTTGGAGTTCTTKTTGTGAGGGGAAAAAAGAGATTGAATAGAAGAAACATATTTTTTCTCTCTCTCTCCCAGCTAACAGAGGTCTACAGTTCATCTCCAGCTTTAGGACGTTACTTTAGGTCAGCTCAGGTGATTTCTTTCAGGTAAGCAATGTCTGTCATCAAAATTACCTGAAAATTACAGGCTTTTGATGAGACATACATGTGCTTATGCAAATATGTACAGTATTTAAATCTGTGAAAAATGGGTTGTTTGGGGAAAATTATGTGTATAGGCAGTAAAAACTGGTCAAAGGATCCTCTGGTATAAGTAGTAAAWGCTGCTAAAATTATATAATGACAGGAACATATTGTTGCTGTGAAGTATCACCTCTGTTATCTTTGGTTCCAATTGACGCCCTTAATAAACATATTCAAGGATATTTATTAAAAGGAAAACTAATTGCTAGAGACACTTAAGATGGACGTGGTTTAAATAACCTTAAATAAATAAAACAAGGTTCATGGAGAGGAGAGAATCATATTGTTCCCAAAAGAGATAAAGACAAGAGGAATATACACATTTCCTCCCTGTCATGGAGAAATAGCAGAGAGGTTAGGGAAGACAGAGAGCTTCCCTAAGGACTTCTGAAAAAGAACWCTTATAAAAGAAATTAGAAAGACACGGGAAAATCAAGGGAAATAGTTTTGCAAAGTCCCAGGTCCTTTGAGATAGCAAGGATAAAGGAATGGCCACGTTGGAATGTGGCAAGGGSTAATTGTAGGGGCACTTTGCTCTCTTGAGGAATATGCTCTCTTGCCCTGCCAGCCTTGGTCATGCCAGCTTTGTTCAACAGTGAACTGTAGCTCCTTAGACTTATGGGTACCAATTATCATGTAGACCATCAAGTACAAAGCTGTAGTTCTGCACATATATTGATTAGCTAATAACTCTCTCTGTGTCTGTCTCTTTGATATCTCTCTCTTGCTGTCTCCCTCTCTTTCTTTCCTTTTATTTTTCCCCATTCAAATAYTTTTTTAAAATGTTTTGAGTTCTGCGAGTACAAAAGGCAGCTGTTGAATCRTAGTCAGTTTTGGTAGACCACAAAAAATGAAATCTCCAGAGATGGTCTCAAGTTCACTGGTTTGTGTAATCCACTCCAGAGCTCAGTCAGGAGCACAGCTGGGTGATCCCAGGTACTGCTAGCAGGAAAACAAACCTTCCTACAGGTAACTAGGTAAACTATGCCCAGGATATTGCAATACCTCTGATCAGCAGCTTCTTGTGAAGCACCAGTGCTGAAAACCACATCCCATCAGAACATGTGTCCAATTGCCCCTTGTGCATTCAAAAACACTTCTCTGGCTGGCTTCAAGTATGTACAGCTTCAAGAACTGTTCTAAGAAGGGAGGGGGAGGCAGAAACTGGCATCTTTGGCAGTTTTCTTTGATAATGCTGTTCTTGAGGAAATGGGTTTTTTTTTTTAATCCATTCCAACATTGATATGAAAAGTTAGTCATCTCAAAAAAAAACCAAAACGATCCTGTTGAAACTTGAAGACATTCATCCTTTGACTTTGTCTTTCAGTAATGAAAGCTCCACTGCAATTTATCAGCTAGTGTTTTCTGTACCACCATCAACAGAGGGATTTCTGGAAAACAGTATGAACCCAGATTTTATAAGGAACATTTTACGTCAAAATATTTATGATGAAGATRTTATTAATCCTGGGACATCTGAATGTGTTAGGTTAAAGCTCAACCCAACTGCTCTCACATGTAAGTGCTGCACATTAGAGAAACTGTTTCTTCACAAAGAGCAGAAGCATTTATGGGAAAGGAGGGAAATATCTCTAGAAAGATATTGRGATTCAGTAGTATATATGATTTCCATAACAGTATTATGAACATTTTAAAATAGCTTTCAGAAAGTCTTGATATGCTTAACTTAAAACCTGGGACTCACTGTTTGGTCCTCAGATGAGAAAGGGAATAGTGATGAGACTGGTTAGTTGTGGACTCCAACGAAACTTTTCTCATCTAATATTGACTTTTACCTATGCAAAAAAATTCTCCTCGTATGTGTGTGCACTGTCAGGAGGAGACATATAACTTAAAATATTTCTCCTTATTGTACATTTGGTTTTGAATACTAACAAAACAAATTTTAATCCAAGGGAGGAAAAAAAGACTGCTTTTTTGGAAAATTTATTATGCACAGAAATACCTTTAAAGGAAACAAATGTTCCTTCTTCTAGGTTTTGTAGGCAGTGATTCCAATGACTACCAGAGACTAGGTAGTGATTCCAATGCATTTATATTTGTCCTGATAGAAATGCCTGTATAAAAGTCCCGTGAGCTTTGAAGTTATACTGAAAACAATGCATGGAGCTGTCTACCCCCTATCCCAATTTACTGGGTCACACCTATGTGCTTTTAGAATAATCCTAGGCTAAAAATTCAGCATTGCAGTAGGCAAGTAAGGCTTACAATTATCTTGTACTGGTTTTTCTTGGGACTCTTACTAAGGGACAAGAGATCAACAAGTCTTGAGTTTTAATTTTTAGAAGCATTTTATYCCTTATATATTGACAGGATTCTTAGTAGTGTAAAAAGAGACAGGAAAGAATAYGTTGAAATAACTTTTTAAAGTTTCATTTTAATACTAATATTGTMCTGTTTTAACTTTCAGAGAAATTAYGGAAATCTTCATCACCACCTAGATGAGATGGGGTTCCCCATCTATAAGTAATCCCAGGGCAGGAAACTATTCATTAGGTAGAAACACTTCTAAAATTGATGTCCTGTAAATACTGCCTGTGATACAATATTGCAAATGGAAAATGTGGTACATTTATGACAGTGTTGTATTGCTACAGCACCACTACCTTCTTCTTCTATAGCTCAGTAATCTATTTCACCCTTGAGAAAATCATGTATTTGATGCATGCTCTCTTGACTTTCAGAGTTCTGCTTTGTCTTGCCTTATGATAAAATCTGAATGCTCTGCATGAGCTTTAAAAGCAGTCTTGCACATGGCTCCTTTCTTTTTCTCCTGGCTTATGCAAAATTTTCTGCACAGCTTCATCCTCAATGCTCACTTCCGCTCAAACTCATATCCTCCAAACTGCMCATGCCACATTTCCTTGTTGCTCTTTCCTTGTAAAACAGCCTCAAACCTATTTTTATATAGAGTGTATATATATATATAAATTTGTATTCTTTAATTACATGCAAGGCCTTTGCACTAACTTCTTAAGAAAGCTTTAACTCTCATAATTTCCTTCTTCTTCCTACAGTCTCCTTGGATAAGGTGCTTTTTGCTCTATTTTTCTCTTCTTCAATGTGAAATATGAAAGAARAAAGCAACAGCATGAAGAGACATGTTTTGTTCACTAACACACCTGAATGTCACAGGAGCCTTTAAAAGGTCAAATCAGCAGTGTGCTTTTACAGTTAGCCACTGCAACTAGTGAATAGACAGATACTTGACCTGTTTTTGTAWATCTGAGGACTAGTCTATACCCTTAATTATAGTTCCTGCCCAGCACTGGGGATAAAAATGAGCAGATGTTTGCCTTAATAAGGCAGTAAATAGTTGTTCTTGTCGATGAGAGACYGGATGAGAGGAATCAGTGCCAAGAGGAAGGTGAAGCAGACGACGTAGGGCAGCGTGGCTCGAAAGTTACAGACAGTAACTGGCTATAACATAAAAATTAAGCATTAACTTTATGCAGAATGGAACATATTCACTACCGTGTGAGTGAAGTATATCTTGTCATTTATTTAAAGCCTTATAAATGTTAGTACTGTTGATAGACRTTTTTATTTTAAGAAGCATTTTTTATCGTAAGAAATGTGTCATGGAAATTTGTTTTTCTCTTTCTAGTACCACTAGTTTATTTAAGGAGTAATCTGACCATGTTATTGCACATTAAATTATTTATTTTYATTCTTAAAGTGACTGTTTTCATTCTTCAGCAGCTCTAGTCTTTCAGCTGTGTGAGTTGGGAAATAGCCAACTCACTAATTCCAATTAGTTGGAATTCTAAATGCTGAGCTGTATGAAGCATGTCTGACAGAGCTRTACACTCAAACCCATAGTTGTTGTTGCATGTGTTTAAACTGAGCTTGGGAAAAATTGTGAACCAAATTAGTAGTTTGATGACTCTCATATTTCATTATTCTGATTCCCTCTTGATTTGTAAGATATAGCATTGACTGGAAGAACCATAATTTCTCTTGCTGTAATAGTCTATGCAGCATACAGCTAGAAGAGAGATTCCTTTTGTCTTGGGTTGCAAGATGTAACCAAAAAAAAAGTATGTATTCTATTTACCATCTGTTGGAATCGGTTGGGGAGGTGTTTTTTCTTTATCTCTTCAAACTCCGGAGGGAGAGGGAGGTGTGAATGGCCCAGCTGTTAAAACCAGGTGGGGCAGTGTTCTTTATCTCTTCCACCACCCATCCTCCCTCCAGGGAGATATCTGCTGTTAATAGGGCCATTTAAGGCTCACTGCATGACTGAAAGAATTACATCATCCCATTGTGAGATGCTCTACTCAGTGGGAGGAGCCAAGCATTCCCACCTGGATAAAAACCTTGAACTCAAACACCAGGAGCTGTTTTTTCCACTGGATTCCAGAGAGAGACTGGACCCATCTCATCACCACTGGACCCTTGGAAAGAAACTACACGCTTCTACAGGATCATCTCTGCCCAACAATACCTTATCTATCACTCAAGGAGGGCTTAACTGGACTGCTACCAGCACCCTGACCAACAGGGTGCCAGGTCGTATTCTGACTCTGCCAGTGTTTTCTTTTTGTTTGTGTTTTGTACTACAACATTTTTTATTTTTTTTAATACTTCTAGTAAAGAACTGTTACTCCTATTCCCCCATCTTTTTGCCTAAAAACCCCTTATTTCAAATTTATAGTAATTTGGATAGGGGGGTGGGTTGCATTCTCCATTGCAAGCGAGGCCTCTGGCTTTTCCCTAGCAGATGCTTGTCTTTCTGAACCAAGACACTTTTGATTCTTTTGCTGGAGAAGGATAAATTTCATGGCTTACRTGGCTTGCCCCAAAAGCAGCAGGCAGCAAAGAAAAGTACCAGCAGCAAAGAAATAAATCAGTGTTGAGACACTGCTCAATCTTATTGCTCTCATCAAGACRCCTGATCCTTTCCTTGAACATTTTTTTATCTTGATTGTAGGAACTGRAAAACAATGTAATGATTGGACTTCTTCATGGTCATACCTGTATGGACATTAAGAGTTGAGAAAGGAGTCAAGCATTCATTTTTTTCCCAGCCATCCTCCTCTRTGTCCGTACCATTACACCTGAACCACACAGGAAAAAATGAGATGGAGCTGTAGTAACATGTGATATTCAACAGAAAGTGTCTGACTTTACAGACTGCATCCAGTCAGGTTTTGAACTCTCACTGAAGGAAGTGTCAAAAAGAAAGTGGTTTCTGGTTATGTATCTGTGAGGTAAATTGCTCATGTAAAAGATAATTTAAAAGTGAATTAATTATGACCACTAGGGACACAGCAGTGTGAAAACACATTATTACATCAAGTCAGATATTTTGTATGAATGATCAATATTAATTTTAATAGAAGAAATKAGGAAAATAATGACTGAGCCAAGTGAGATACTGTTAAAAAGCAGCTTGTGGAGTGTACAATCAACCCTTTAAAACCCTATGGCAGGTATCATCTGTGTGGCCACAGCAGCCAGCATGAGTTTTGGGCAGACTCAGCTGCCTGCCAGAGCACATGCTGTTTGTGTGCTCATCCACTGCTCCGTGCACTTGGCCATGGGACTGTCCCCAGCATGGAGATGGCAGGTGGGAGTCACAAAGGCACTGCACCATAAAGCCAGGGCTGCAGCCAGCAACCACACACTAGAGAAGACTTAAAATCAGAAAAACTGTTCAACCTTTTCTTCCATACTGCTTTGTTACAAAAATGGAAGTAGTGATAAAACATGCTTAAGCAAGAACATGGGCACATAATCACTGTATGAGCTCTGGTGAACAGTTGAATACCTGATTTCAGTCCTTTGCACATGTCCAGAAATGCTGCTTGCAGAGGGGTCCTGGGCTGTGAGGAGGTGATACTCCAGCATTGCAGAAAGCCAAACTGGAGATTGCAGCAGGAGTGAGCTGTGGAAGCATGGTGTCATGGAGGCAGCACCTGGACTTCTGCTACTGAGAGGTAGTTATCACCTGGACAGAATCAGTATTGACTGTTTTCTCATGGCTGTAATACTTGTTTCGCATGCAGTTTATTGTTTTGGGGCTTTTTATTTCATTCCAACTTTAAGACTTCATACTAAGTACTATTACATTAGAAGGGGGAGGGGGGAATATGACAAATGAGTTCTTTATAAAAATTGTACATTGTATAATGGTACAAATCAGGCATGTCAGAGAAATTTTGGACAAGAGTRAGTGCATCTAACACAAAGTTTATGTTTTCATTTCAAACATGAAACATTCCCCAAACAAACAGAAAGACCCTGTTATTATTGCATTTTTGAGAGTTATAGCAGTAGTTCTTTAAGGCCCCTTTAAAAAAGAAGTATTCTAAAAGTCCAGAAAAATGTACAGCCTCGGTTGCTTAAAATATTGTAGCTCCTAATTTTCTATAGAGGAACRTTGTCTTATGATGGCAGGTGCTAGTGATTCCTCCTGGTTTAATTGTCAAGTCCTGTACTCAGTCCATGTTTCTTTCTCTGATCAGCTGTTCATGGACAGGTTTGTCYCAGTAAATGACTGGTACACGTAGCCTAAGGAGTGAGCTTGGTAACAAGACAGAAATATTTCTTTGAAACCCAACAGCAGAGGGAGGATGTCATCATGTCATCATGGCTGCACACACTCAGGCCAAAGAGTGCCTTCTAAGTTACCAGGACATCATCATATTCACTATGCTCTTCAGGGCTGGTGACATTTGCCTTCCTCTTGGGCACACTGATAAGTGCATATTCTGTCTGATTATTGCTGTCAATCACAGAGACTTCAGGTTTTACATCGTGGCTGACAGTCGAGTACCACAGTTCACTGGAATTCATAGAATCCTTTTTGGAAACATGCTCCTGAGGAGGGAAAGGAGGGAAAGAGAAAGAGTGAAGCTTCAGTATGATTATATCTGAAGCTGTTTGGAGACATGAGCAGATCTGGTATAGCCTGTATACTCACACAGTGCTGCTGACTAACACACACAGTGTTAGGTTTGTAAATCCACAGTTTGTAAATCCACCCAAGTGTCCAGGCTCACCTGGAGAGCCCAACAACCCACGGCCCTGCACAGCGGTGCTGGCACGGTAAAAGCTCATCACCACACGAGGGAGCACAGCAGCACAAGTGGAGCCTCAAGCCCGAATCACCTCGGGCCTGGCAGGGCTGTCCCGAGAGAGATCACCCCTGTGACATCCACCCAACAGGGAATGGGAGCTGAYGGGCTAGAAGGGAAAGTTACATCGGACATTTTATGGATGCATTTGGGATTCGAACAAGACTTAATATGGGGTGTTTATGGAAGGAACTGAAGGAAGAGGGTCAGGGTGACWTGCATAAAAAAAAGCATAAAACAGAGGAAGACAGGAGTCACAGCAAGCTGCCAGAGAGACTGTAGGGTCTGGAAGGCAATTAAGACCCAAGTGCATGTGTCTGTGTGGCTGTCCAGGAGATGCACTGTCCTGAAACGGGCCCTGGCTTCTCCAGAGATGAAATGAGGGCTAATCCCATCCCCAGCAGCCCTCATCTGATGCTGTCCTTGAGAACAGAGGGATGAGAAAGAAGAGCCATTAGCAAAGAAGGAGGTAAGATTGTGTGGGCAAATGCCTTCCCAACCCTGTTTAGACTTGTCCCTCATTTTGCCTCCGAGGGAGGTTGCTAACGGGTTGTGGGTGACTGTGCATTAAACAGTCAGCAGGATGACTCATTAAATCTAAAGGGCCAATGTGCACTGATTAAGTACCTGGAGCCAGAAGTTAAAAATGTGTTTGCCYTTATGTTCTTGATTTGAATGCACTGGGCACTGAAGCCAGCAAGTAACTACCAGCTTTATAGTGGAATCCTCTGTTGTCTGCAGCAGTGGCAGTATTTTGAGTGTGTGTTGCTGGGTTCATGGTGACATTTGTAGCTACCTCTGTAAGTGGAACAGAGGTCTTTCTTTCCTGCGTTAAAAATTCCAAAGGATTAGCTTTTATTTTTCAAGCCTAGAAGAAGGACAATGTTAGAAGGAAATTCTTGCAAGAATTTGYCTTGCATTTTCCCATTTATGCAAGTCATATTGTCTGTTTAGATTCTGCTTTAAGTTCTCCTGACCTTGAGAACACTTCAATGAAAATAAATTGTGATTTTTGATTAGAGGTTTTATAAAGTTTTGAGATGTAGAAATTCCAGAAATTTTAAGGAGCAGAACAATCAGGGTGGACTTGCTTATCATCAAGTGCATGGCTCTTTCATCCCCTGGTCATGATTGCAAAGATGGAAGGACAGCAGTATTTCTCTTAATGTAYCTGTGAAATGAGAACAGGTAGGCTCCTAATTTTCATGAGTGGCTCTCRATCCACTGAGTGAATTCTGGAGCATCTCTTGTCCCTTCAGACACATAGGTCTAACCAAGACTTGCTCTGAGTCACATTTTCCAGAATCCTTCCAGTCATCATGTTTTGAAAGGCTGTTATCATCAACCGTCTCTTATCAGTAGGGAGGCTGGAGAGGTGGAGTGTTTTATCCCACACGCCAATGGAGCAAGTGTGAAAACCTYCACTATTCATAGGCCAAGTTTAACACTCAGAAGGGGCCTCTCTCCTATTGCACTAACAGCCCTGCAAGGACAGTTTTCAAACTGTGCTCTGGGGCTTTTCCTTGGGACACCAAAAACTCTCAAAACCAGAGAGCTACTTGACAGGTTCCCCTTTACAGTTCCACCCCCTCCTCTTCCCCCACAGTCCATGCCACACTCACATGKACAAATGATGAGCTCATTTCATCACACCCTTTTCTGTCATCTTGCCCACTTTCTTCAAAATTTTCTGCTAAACACCCACTTATCTGCKGGGCACCAACTTTTGCTTTAATTATGTCATCTTTGTTTAAAAAAAAACAAAACCAAAAACACACACACACAAAAAATCCAGTTACACTGCTAAATGGCAGCACTTCCTCCTGCAGTACACAGGGGTTCTGGTGACTGCTTGCCAACAGGGACTCAAGAGGCAACTTCATTTGCCCTCTGCTAAAATGAACTATTTACAAAGCAGAGGCAGCAAACCACAGGTACTCAGTTCCTGCCTCTCAGAGCTCAGCACATTAATACACACAAACAACCACAAACAACCACACAAGACTGTGAAGTGCAGCAGTTGAGAAGTGGCTGTTCCCCCATCCCTGCTATCCAGGATGATAATTTTGGGCAGAGAACTCTATAACAGCAAGCTRTAGAGTTATCTCTTAAATGACTCTGGGGTTCATTGCCAAAACTCCTAAAGCTAGCCCCAAAGCAGGGAGGTAACATCAACGGGCAGTGTATTTATCTTACCAGTCTTTCCTGTGTTGCAATGCAACCATTTGCTCCATTCTGATTTATCAGAAACTAAATGTGCAACCTGAAAGGGCATGTTTGSTTTTGTRGATTTTTTTCTTTCTTTCTTTYCTTCTTTCYAGAGGCAGTRAGACRCTGGAAGGGGAAACTTTGTTCTTTTCCAGCAGACTTAGCCATTTGTTGATACAGCTGCTATTTTTTTTATAGTGCAAAGATTAACCAAAACCCTTTAAGCCTCGAAGWGTTAAATCTCCCTTTGTTTTCAGCTGAAGATTTCTTTATTACTAAACCTGACTGACAATACTCCATTTAAATGACTTTTAGAAAATGTCATACTGAAACTGAAACTCTTTTGGGAAACGTGCCAATAGCCAAGAGACTGGCTACCAAAGTGCTGAGTGGGGAAGGGAAGGAGGAGGAGAGAGAAGCACATGCCCAGCTGTAAGTTGTGCAGTGGCTGAGGACATTCACCGAGACATCATCACAAGGTTCAGCCCCCTGAAATGTCTGATTTTGGCCAGACAACATTACACTCAGCCTCAGAAATTAGGAGTGTGTGCTGCAGTCTGTTTGGCCACTGGCTGCCCAAGAGTGGGGCTGCATCTCAGTGTCACAGTTTCATGGGCACACTTTGTATGTAGGCCTAAACTGGTGTTTTTCTGCACCCTAAGCAAATAGTCTGATTATGGGTTTTYCTTTCTTCTGCAGGAACATGATGGAGACTTTGTCTTCTAACATGGGGATGCTTTGGACTCAGCTGCCCCAGAAAGTGGGGGTGGAGGGAGGGAAATCATTTTAGTCTTTACCTTGATGGTATCTGGTGGATAGYTGCAGGTCTGTGCTGAGGAAAGAGGAAGAAAACACATGTGATTGTCATTCTCCAGTGTAGCAACACTAGACAAGGATTTTCATTAGCACAGGACTTAGTCACAGACTGAACAGGCTGTGCAACRGCATGAACTTGTGTGATAATTGTAGGGAAAAAGACTGAACCCCTGAGAGCTAAATAAATCTGATRGCTTTTTGAGATTTATCTTGTCTCTAGTTTATACACACTTGTGTCACACAGCACTGCTCACTGACCCAAATTAAACCTAGATGTGCAATCTTTTTGGGTTTGTCTTTTTGCTTTGTTTTTGTTTCATTTTATTAACTGAAATCAGTTTTACATGTCTGTCTTAGAAATGAAAGTTCTTGCTTGTTTTCTGCCTGTTTTAGCTTTATGACCCATGCAGCCATAATGCTGCCTGGGATATCTGGCTGGGTGCTGGGGCACAAAGGCACTACCTGATGTGCCACRTGCACTGGGTGTCTGTGTGCACAGATTTGGCAGTCTGGAGCTTTTCTGGASATTTATCTCTCTCTCCCATAAACATAAGTGGCAGAGGTCTGTCATTCTACATGCTGCTTTCTCCTAGCCTTGTCTTTATCAGTCTGGCTGGTTCTTAACATGAGATGGRTTGAACATGTTGCTCCTGTAAAATTCCAGAGCTGAATTTTCGCTTTTGCTTAAGATAACRGGGCTTTTTAAGCCTACTTGTTTTGCAACCTGACAGGAGAGAGGTCAGTCTCTCAATGTTGCACTGAAGCTGCCATCTTTGAGAATTTATGGTGTTTTCAAACATCATTGTGCTGCCTTAACACTGCCATGAAATTGCCAATGGAGATGACGAACAAGAAGAGGGGTTTTGCGAATGCTGCAACTTGTGAAAGTATTACACCTTTGCCACATGAGTGGCTTTACTCACAAGAAGGAAAAGGCAGCAGTCTGAATCGAAACCAAGACCTCCTGATTCACACAAGAACATGTGATCCTGGCTGTCATAGTCTTCCCYATTTGYATATTCAGTATGAAGRAACTATTTTGTTAGAACACCTCATACTGATGTCTGTTCAGAGAAAGTCCTAAGCAGTGCTTGTGTCTGGGGAACAGGATCTGCTGTGTGAGCAGATGTAGGCTGTGCTGGCAGCCCASTGGCCTCAGCAGCCCTCCCCCTCCTTTGCTGTGGCCCTGGCAGAAGCAGGGGGACAGCAGAGGTTCCCCCACTGTGCTCGCAAGCCCGCGGGTCTGGCAGTGACACACAAGGGCCGAGTGTCCTTTGCAGGAGGCAGCGGCTGAGGCACCTGGGGCTCCGTAGCTGGAGGGGATGGCYGCCCACTCCTGCTGCCTTCTCCGGAAACAAAAAACACCAAAGAGCCCCCGAGTAACCCAGCACAGTGGGACATCAGAGRGCAGGTATGTTCCTCACTGGATGCAAGGAGGTTTCCCTCCGCGGGGATGCAAAATGCATCAATGCCATGGCTGCTGCCCGTGGCTGTGCCTGTCAGCTGCCCCTGCAGTGATGCAGAGAGCTCCCCCATGTCCCCACTCCTGCCGTGCCACACCATCCCTGAGGGGCTCAAGCTTCCTTACTTACTTTGCTTGTGGGAGTATCTTTTTCTCCGGCTGGAGACGGGCACCCTCCACCTAGGGCATGGAAATAAGGGTCAGCAGGCAGATCTGGGGCTTCATGGTCCTCACTTCCCGCTGCCGGCCAGGGGCACACACAAACCTGTAGGGAGGTGCCTTCTCCAGCTGTTTGGACGAGGCACTTTATGTAACTTCTCTGCTGCTGTTCCCCCCGAGAGGCGGCCCCTGGCAGGCACCCAGCCCTGCTCTGGGGCTTGCAGAAGCAGGGGCTGCCACAGGGTAGGAGAGGCACAAATCATAGGTCCAGGGACAGAGGGTGGCAGCTGTTGGCAGGTGTTACAACATTTAGCTGTTCCTGGGAAGTACAGCCTTTATTCCCTGGGAACCCTGGCAGTACAGCAGCAAAGTTTGTGGATTGGAGGAGCAACCAGCCTTTCTGGGCTTGTCCATATTAAATAGCTCTAGATGGGTGAGTCRGCAGTAAATATTGGGAAGAGATAGGAAAGAACCAGTCTCATGCTCCCACAAATGATCTACATTGATCTGACCTCTAGCATGTCTTGGGAAAAAGCAAAAGGAAGAAAAACAYAGCAAATAGTGTGACAGAAGGGACAAACACATGGTGGTGAGTGCAGATCTGATCTCTAGCAGTTGAAATAATCCTTGCTGGTTCAAACAGAAGACTATACTTGCAGGTTTAAGTGCTGAAATTATTTGGCGAAGTTAGGAGCCTTTACGTTGTGTTCAGGTTGTTGTTAGCAAGTTTCTTGGTAATAARAGCTGTGCTTTCTGGGATGTGCTCTTTTGCTATAGTTTACAATTTTGGGCTTGGAAAAGGCCAATGATTAACAAATATTTTGCAATGTAGTGTTAATATTTATATGCTAGATTTGTATATATAATAAAAATGTGCTAAGGGATGTAAAGCTGCCAAGTCATGTGAATTTAGGAATTGCACACAGCATGCTGGTGGAGGTCATGATCACTCTCTAATTGTTTATTTACATTTTTTTTCCTTTCCCAGGACTAAGAAAAACACTTAATGCCACTATTCTTTTTTTGCTGTTGATACTTTCCTTGCTGAGTTGTGTGCTCTTAGGTCTCGTTTCTTCTACAAATTACCTAAGTTCCTCAACTCACCTAGAATAATTTCTTTATGCAGATGTCCCTCTTACAAGAGTAGCAGAAAGTTTTGCAAATATTAGTGAATTTCCCAATTTTCTGTTTAGTGGGAGAACTTAGATAGCTTTCATTACAGCTGGTTTTAAAAATAAAGCCATAATACTACCTCATTCCAGGTTGCCTACCTGGTTTTCTTTGAATTATATATAGAGTTTTGCCTATGCTGGATATAAAATTCTCAGGCTAAATTGGAAATGCCAGTGTGACCATTTAATACAAATCAATAGAAGTCCTATGAGCTACATTTAAAATATGTATCTGTATTTATAATACATATAACTCACCTTAGGAGCCTGCTGTAGCTGTCAGATATTGTGAGTTTGATATAAGTATTTTTGTTTCCTGAGATTTATTTATTCCATTTTTTCTTGTTTATATTCAGTTGGCTTCTGATTTTTTAAACCCTTGCTCAGATGAAAAGGCTGTGGGATTTGGATAACTCTTCCCCTGGACTGTCAAAAGATAAATAGCACATGTTCCTATAGCAAATTAGATCTGCAAAATGATGCATAACTCTTATTTAAATCTTATTTAGTCAATCATGTGTAATCCTGCAGGGAATATACATTGTATGGTCTGAGAATTAAAAGCCTTTCTCAGCATCTGCATTCATGCTGCACACATGCTGACTCTTTGAGGCAGGTCCCCAGCAGTTAGAGAGAGGAAGCTCAGCTTGCCTGTGGGTGGAGAGGGGTTCTGAAGGGTCAGCTCTTATTGGGCTGAGGTTTTTTGAGGCAATTGTAAGTACAGTTTTATTAGTAAAAATGCTGGGAAATAGCTCTGGCTGGCAGTCATGAAAGAGGACAAATGTGACTCTCATTAAAATGAGAACAAAGGCAGATTTCCTTTTCTTTCTTTCCATCGTTTCACTTAGCTCTTTGCAGACAAGCTGCATGAATTATGTTACAGGGCTGTTGTGCTTGGGAAGTGGTAAAACCAAATACAGAAATGCCTCTAAAAAGCAAACAGTCCAAACAGAAGGGGTGAAATGGCAAACGTGGGCATGTATAGGAAGAAGGAAAGGGTCAAGAAATTAATTACAGAGGAAGCAGGAGAGTTTAAGATAAATGGTAAGGTTTGCAACATTTTCTCCCAGCAGCTGCTATTAAGAGCTCAAGTTTGTGTCGCCTGCTTTGCACACCTGAAATTAAGGTTGCCTTCAGTCTGAGTTTACTTCAACCCAGCTTCCARAGGGCTTAGTGACAGGGCAGTTGAAGTTACTCAGCAAAGATGCTGACAGCTGGATGATGTAAATGCATGAGCCTCATTCCTTAGGAATTTTATATGGATGGGCTGCCTATAACAAGATACATATAAACTTTGTGTTGTAACCTGAGCTTTCCCTTTAGCCTGACTCTGAGCCCTGTGCTGTGGAGCAGAGGAGCCTTTCCTAGCTGACCCTCAGTCTCTGCCTTTCACACTTCCTGCAGAGCAGCAGTGGCCAGGACTGGATCTCTGCAGCACCAGAGTTTTGCAAGGATGCTGAGTCACTGCATAGTAATGACTGTTTCTCCGGGAAAAAAAAAAAAAAAAGCAAAACCAAACCAAAATCCCCACCCTCATCATTTCTCCATCCCTCTGAACTTCTGCAAGGTCTGTGATTTTTCTGAAAGACGCAGCTTTATCAGCAATGGGGCAGCTGTGACTGAGGAGAGATGTGCTGAACAAAAATCACCCCAAGTTGGCACAGTTCATCAACAGCAGCTGGAGTGAGATGATCTGCAGTTGCTCTCTGCCATGCAAGGACAGGTGATCAGTGCCCTCCCTGAGTGACTTCTCCTGGCAGCAGTTTGTTGGGGTTTCTGAAAGTGAAGGGAACAGGGTGTGGAGCTGCATGAGCACAGACTGGGGCACAGCACCAAGCCAGTGATRCCTTTTATGGCAGTGGCCCCTCTCCTCTGATGGGAGATATGGGTTCCACAGCCCCATCAAACTAGCAGAAAAAATCTGCCTTACAAAAATCTTGCTTGCAAGGTTCTTAGAAAGAATTCTGTTCTTATTCCCGCCCCTAAAAAGCAGTCAGGAATTATTTTAAAAAAAACACCAGGCCCAGATGTAAGGGTGACAAGACCACTTAAAGCAGTGGGGGTTCAGCAAGCCTAGGAGCTGAGACCCTGGACCTGAGACCCATAAAGCAGACAAGCTCATCACTGCTCCTTGCTGCCACAGGTGAGGAGCCACCAGTTTCACATGGATTTTGTTTGCCACAACTCAAACTGCTCCTGAGAGCAAGGCTTCATGCTTTGGGGACTTCTGCCCTTTTCCTCAAGGCCAGGTAATGTGGTCACAACTTAGACATCTGGCCCCAGACCTGCAGAGATGTGAGAGATGCATCCTCTTTGCAAACAAGAGGAATGCTGTATTTTGGCAATGGAGTGCCTCATCTGAGCTTCTTAAAACCAAATAAGCAGTCAGGATGCAATACTMAGAAATTGCATGACCTTTTCTTTGACCTGTCGAGAAGACAATGGAAAAGAAAAGGAATTTTCCACCTGTCSTAGATAATTCCTGTCGAGCATCCTCCTCTGTCTTTATAGTTCCTCAGGAGACAATCTATCCCTAACCACTGTTGTACATAACTATAGGATACTCACATATGTACAGCATTTAAATATATTGTACAATTTCGTCTGTCTCTGTATAGTGTATATAAAAGCTTGTCTTTATGAGGCATGGTACCAACAGATAAGAGATAGCAAGGTGAGTGTCTAAGTGTAGTTTTCCTGCCTGGAAACTTGGAGCAGATGACAAGTATTCTTTCTTCCTTTTTTTCCTCACCAGGACGGACTCTCTTCCTCCCTTCAGCAGACTGTGCTGGGAGCTTACAGACAATGTCTCTTCTGTAAACATCATCCTGAGGCAATACTCTTTGACATACTAAGAACTATACTGTTCCTCTTAATTTGCTTGCTAAATCATGTTTTGTTCATCAAGAAGCTCCTCAGGGTGCCTTGCATGTTCCCTTGAGGCTGATTAAATGCAGGTATCATTTGTTTTGGAATCACACTCCTAGTCCTATTGTTGAATAATTAAATATAAAATGGTATTGGACCTACCTCATTTTTGGTGCGCAGTTTCCCATCCTTCCACTGGATCTCTGCACCCTTTGCTAGCCAGTTTTGGTGTGGTTTCCTTGCTGAATTGTTTTCTGTACTGGCTGTTTTACAGGATGAAACTCAGTGACCAAAGCAGTTTGTTTGCTCACTGTAAGTGTATGCAGCACTCAGACGTTGGTCACCTAAAAAAACAAAAAACCACCCCAAAGCTTTCACTGCAGGTAAACGTTAACAAGTGGGGGTGGGAGAGGAAGAGAGGTGGAATAGATGAGTGGTGCACCTTCCTGGGGTGCTGGGATGAGCTGGTGGACTCCACAAAGTGACTAATGTGTGGCAGAATGGATTCCTTCTAGGTTCTGTKGTCTGAAATAGCAACTTAGGGTGCTTTTGGCAAGAGGAAACCACGTGCCTAGCCATCTTGCTCTTCTGAGAAATGCTGTGACAAACTGAATGGTAAAAACCAAACACTTCAAACCACAATGAAGCCTTTGCTAGTGAAGCTTTCCAGCGCAGTCCTTTTGTGCCTCTTCGTTTCTTTTTGTCCTTTTTTTAAAATTATTATACTTTTATTCCTCTTTCTTTTTCCCAAGCTACAAGGAAGAAGWAAACTAGAAGAACCATACATATAATTTGCAGGGCTTTTGACTTTTGACAGGAGGAAGCAAATTCTAGTTGACACATTGAAATTGCCATACATTGCTGGAAAAAAAAAATCTCTGTAAGACTTCAGGTGTCTGCAGCCAATTCATCAAGCCTCAGAGGTAAGAAACATGGGGCAGTTAACAGAACACTCTAAGAACAATTGCTGTCCCCTGGGAATGTGTGGGTTTGCAGATAGAGGTACACTATCATGTGCTAGGTCTCCACTAAGTAGCCCCTTCCTTTGCTCCTGTTTTGCACTTTGCTAGGCTGTCCAACACCAGATTTCAGCCTCAGACGCTGTAACTTGCAGCTGACAGCRGGGTGTTAGCAGAGGGAGGGAGTCCAGTTTGGGGAGAGATCACACACCTCCAATTCAAACATGCCACGGATAAACAGCTGTGTCTGTGCACAAACTCCCTTTGTGAGCTCTGATCTGAAACCTGTGAGCAAACACAACCATTTGTCTGTAACCCTGCCCAMATGAGCAGCACCTGGTCCTGCAGCAGCCCTTGGCTTTGAACTGCCACAGCCTGCCCTGATGCAATGCCAGAGGCTGGAGCAGATGTTGGTAGGTGCAGCTGCTGCCCTTACCTCAGTGTACTGCAGCTCTCCAAACCCAACTGAGATGCAGAGTGATTTGCCACATGCAGGGACTACTTCAACATGTTTAGTTTAAGTAGTTTCAGACTTAGTTGCATTTGACAAGCTGCTTCCCAACAGTGCTACCTACAACTAAAGCCAAGGAATCGACCTCCAAAAGTCACTGCAATTGAGGAGTGGATGAAACCCTCTACACCTGTTTTGGTCTCTTTACAGGCAATGTCTGGAGAGGTGGCACTGAATCCTTCTGACARAGTAGGCAGATGTCCAGTTGTGAACCTGGACTTGGATGGCTGAAAAAACAGTGGTTTAGCCTGGTGGTTCACAAACCAATGTTTTAGACTATGATTGTGCCTGAGTGACCTCATTTGGTTGCTGGAAGAATTTTCTGGAAGTTCAACTGTGTGAATAGTTAATTGCATTAGTCACTTGTCTGTGGGGAAATACTGGCATTTTGTGACTGTGCAATTCTTGTATGTCCTTTTTTAATTTACTCGGAACTAAAAAGAACATCCTGGTGAAGCAGAAAGGAAGAAAATAATACAAATTGCTGTGCTTTTCAAGCAGTAGTTGTAGAACTGCTGCCTAATTTATCCCCAAGCTTTCATTGTATTTGGAAGGTGACTGAATCTCAGGCATGTTGTGCAGCTCTCAGAAATGAGGACGTTGTGCAACTGAAGCTGAAGAGTATGGCATCTGTCTGGCAAGGAAGGAAAAGGTCTGTAATCCACCAAAAGTCTGTGCAAACAGATGAACAGAGCAGCAATGCATGCACTTAAAGATGCATTCACAAATTTCAAATAATTGCTTGGGTTAATGGATCTCACATATGACTGAAATGTTATGTTTAAAGCAATTAATCAACTGCTGATGTTGCCTGGTCCCTGGAGAAAGGGCAGTGGTCCAACACAGATGCTGCAGCMGTTGGATGTGCATGCAAACACCAACTCATGAAGGCTGTTAGGGAGGTCCCTGCAGACTCAGGTTCCCTGTGGCACCAGGAGCTGTCAAGGGAAAGGCAGAGCTTGGAAGGAGCAGCCAGCATGCACAGCTCTTTCTCACCAGGGATGCTGTAACAAATAAAAGCCAACAATTTTTTCCCACCAGCAGAGCCATCTCTGTCCTTTGCTAAGGCTGAAAGGTTGCTCTTCATTGAAAAGTGTTTCCTCCAGGAGCACACAGTTCTTAAGGGTTCTGGAAGATCAGAGTGTTTCTGGGAGAAATTAAGTTGGTTAAAGCTGACAAGAATATTTCCTGCATACCAGCTGGGCTTGCAATTCTTTCTAAAATCAAGTGCATTTCCATTTGTGGTGGCTAAGTTGTGATCTCACATTTTGACCAGGACAGAATGCCCTTCCAGACATTTTGCAGGAAAGTGCAAATTCACAAATAACTCAAGGAAAGGAAAATAAGATATCTTAAAGGAAAAAGACAGCAGTATGAAGCAATTCCATTTTTTGACTTACGGGAATTAATTCTTCAACCTACTCAAAATCATATMCTAACTGTTTCTTTAGAGGAACACTGATACTTGAGCTGTTTCTCTTTCCAGATTAGTTGCCACTAAAGAGAGATGCAATCATAAATGTGAAAACATTTTAAGACTTTTTTGTGTCACTGTGGTTTGGGCCTTGCTGACTTGCAACCAATTTGCATCACTCGAGGCTAATCTGTACAGCCATTCAACAGAGAGAAAACGTTTTATGTGCAATCCKAGTCATTTGGAGTAGTAAGAATTTGCAAAAGTGTAAGCCACCTCATCAGAAATCAGAAACGTGAAACACAATTTACTAGTAGAAGTTTGATAAGCAAATGAGGTCTCGCAGTCTGGCTGCCCCACTGTGCCATGGGAGAGCCACCTGTGGACTGAGGGCTTGGCTGGGTTCAGCAGTGATCACAACCCACACAAAAAGGGGAACACAGGCATAACAATGACAAAGCAAAAAGGCACAAAAACAATGACTCAAACAAGTTGTGTGACCTATTTTTTGTCATCTCAGGTGATGGTGGAGGAGGAAGAGTGTGCTTGTGGAAGTGCAACCCTGTCTTTCCAAGGGACAGGGCTGGGGAAGGATCATGGATGGACCTGTGGAGATGGGGGCAACCTCAGTGGAGGAGAGATGAGACCAAGGCTCTGCTCTTTCCCTGAGGCAATACATGACCTAGGCCCTGAGTCTGCCTCTTGGCTTGCTTTGGTCTCCTTAGCCTAGAAAAAGAGTTGTGTTACAGAAGCACCAGCAGCTCCTGGGTCTTCACTGATTTACATGATGGGTGCAGACTGCTAACTGTGTCAACTGAGTTACAGGTAGGGACATTTGCACTACTCATTGCAGCACAGCCTTTCCTGGAGCTCAGGTCAAAGCCAGGGTGGCCTTTCCTCCTGCAAGCCATAGACACTGGGTGCTGAGCCAGTTTCTGTGCTTATATTTAGGTGCTGATGAAAACCCAACCTTCTGAAAAAGTGCTTGGGAAAAACCCAGTACCCCTGTCTGCTTAGCAGCACAGCTGGGAAAAGCTGAGTTTCTGGCTCGGACATTTGTTGTCATGTCCCTTAAATCCAGTTGTGTCATAGAGGTGGGATATTTTTGGCAGGTTCAGTTTTCAGTAGTTGCATCATGAGGAATGTCCCCAGAGTAAGAGTGAAGCATATAAGAAAGGGGAAGCGGCACTCAGTGGAGCTCTCGCTCGTCTCACTGAGCACACAGCTAAGATGATGGTGGTCACTTGCCTGCTCCTCTCCAGCATCTGGACCACTGCTCCAGGTAACTCCCTTGTCTGTCTGGGTGTCTGTGTAATTTTCCTCACAGTGTTAGGGACCTCAGTGGCTGTGCCCAGCCTCATTCTGTGCTGCTGGGTGCTGCAGCACCCTCCTGGGGCAAGCCCAGTGGTGACAGGGCACTTGTGGCGCTGTACGACTTACCTGAGTACAACTGCTGGTTGCACTGGCAGCATCCACTTCTTAATTTACCACCAGTGCATTTATAAATTCCAGAGAGATGTRAACTTACTGCAATGGGCAAATTATAAAGCAGGCAAACCATGCTTATAGGTATCTGCTTGGGCCATCAAAAGCATGGGTATATGACACTGGTTTTGTATTTAAAAATCATGTAGAAAAGGCTGAATTAGTTTCAAACTAGCTTCCATAGT
Source organism: Alauda arvensis (assembly GCA_902810485.1). Lineage (NCBI taxonomy): Eukaryota > Metazoa > Chordata > Aves > Passeriformes > Alaudidae > Alauda > Alauda arvensis. The sequence continues at coordinate 68,227 of CADDXX010000029.1, read as the reverse complement.
TTGTAGTCTGCCTATGGYACTGCTGAGATCTGGAAAGCAAAGTGACTGGCAAAGCTTGACAACTGGCTTCTTGGTCATTGATGGAAATGYGCCTGGCCATGGTCACAGCCAGAACCTCAGAGCACTTTTTTGGGTGAATTAGCCTAGTCTACCTCTGGGCACTGCAGACAGCTCMCCCTTCTCTGCAAAGATATTTCCCYTTCGTGTAAATTGAATTRTGTYTTCAGTGCTGCAGCTGTTACTGCTGATATCTCCCCTCCCATGCTGGCATGCCAAATAAACTTTGAAAACTATTATGCCAAGAGAACTGTGGAGTGGAACTGTCAGCTTCACCTTGCCTGTACCCTTAACAATTTTTTCATGTCTACAGATTGGGAGAGGAGACTGATTGTTTTCTTCTTTTCCCTGRAAACTTTAAATACCATGGCATTTATGCTGTGAAAGTTTTCTGCCTGTGGGCCTTAAGTAGGGRTCTCTTCTGTAGCTGTTTCTCAGCAGCATGATTTTGATGCTGAGATTAGAAGACAGATGTTGTTTGCCTCCTACCTTGCTTTTTTCTTCTAGTTTTCTGATTGTTGCTGGTCTCATGTAGTCACAAGTGTGACTACATGATGTATAGTGGGAAACATAATAATTTTTAGCAGTTTTACTGATTTGCTTCACCCCACGCCACAGGAGGGCTAAGAGGGTGGTATTGGGCCAAGAGCAGTTTGGTCATCAGCATGGCTGAAAGTTTAGGGAATCTGTCTGTGGGTGCCCATGGGACAGCAGTCCTAGCAGAAAAATCAGTGACTCCCAACACCAGAACTGCCTTTCTCAGCAGTGCTCTCTGCAGCACAGATATCAGGCTGACAAGATGCTTGGTGTGAGAGGTGGCAAGTCCAGTGAAATTCTCTGGGTAGTTCTTTCAAGCTGCACTTTAAATTTTTYCCTGGATGGAGGGATAGAGAAATCCTCCAGAGTTGCTCTGCCTGGAAATGAGGGTGAGGGGCTGCGTGRGCCTCTGCTGGGGTTGAGCTGCAGGAGAGGGTGAGAAATGCTGAGTGTGACMCCTGCTTCTCCCCCAGCCTCTGTGCAGGTGACAAACAGAAAGGTCCAGTCAGTCCAGGTGGGAGGAAACGTTACATTTTCGTGCCGGTCCRTCACAAAAGAAGATGTGATCCAGGTGACCTGGCAGAAGGAGACAGAGGGGGCAGAAGACAACATAGCAACTTACAGTACAATGAATGGCCAAAAGATAGCCAAGGCCTACGTCAGCCGCGTGAGCTTTGCCCGCAGCGAGTTACAAGACTCGGCCATCTCCCTTCATGGAGTCACCCTCCGAGATGAAGGATGCTACAAATGCATCTTCAACACATTTCCCTCGGGGGCTGTCACCGGCAGGATGTGTCTCAAGGTTTATGGTAAGGCTCTSTGATTGTGTGCTCAGCTGAGGACCAAGTCATTTTTCCTCTGAAAAACCTTCCCTAACGTTGCTACATTGATGTGGGGGAAATGGTTCTCCCTGGCTCTCTCCCTCTCTGGCTTTACTTCTGATGGGAAACCAGTGTTCAAGAGTTCTTTAATTTTCTTCCCTTTCAAGTCAGCAACAGCGAGATTCAAAACTGACATGTAACCCATGACTTCTTCCAAGTTTCTCTGGCCCTGTGCTGTGCTGACCACTGCCTGGTCACAGMCATGAACCCTGTGCTCCTCTGCTTCCTTTCACTGCTGCTTTCACCTCCTAATCTTGGAGACCAGGCAATTTTTAACTTGCTCTGCATTTGGTTGTAAAAAAATTGCAAAGTATTCAAAAGGCAAAGAGGCACATGCATGACCAGAATAGCTRGAAGCTCATTTTGAAGCTAGAGTAAAAATAACAGTAGTTGGGCTGGGGTCAGGAACAGGGTAAAAAAAAAAAAAAAAGATGAAATACTGTACAGCTCATGGGATTTGCCACATGAATATCTTGAGCAAGTCAGCATCAGCTAGCTTAACAAAGAGAGTTGAAACAAATCATGAGTTAAGATGGCAATATTTGTCATCTCCATATGAAATCATCAACTAGCAAGTGCAACCTGAAATAAAGACAAATAGATGAACTCAAAAAAACTAGAAGTGATAAGCTGCTTCTCTTTTGAGGAAAGATGCTGTGTTTTGTCCAGCTGAGAAAGCTGAGACATTAAACATGCTCTGAGGAYACCCTGTTGGCTCCTGGTTCTCTCAGGGAGGAGACTGCTGTGAGGAAACTGGCCAAGGATCACATCCCATGTGGAGAGTATCAGTGTCTGTGCCCTGTCACTGSTGATATGACCCCTGCAGAGTATTTTGGTTATCCCTAGTACTTTYTGCTGACACAGACACGTATGTCCACACACATGTCTCCCTCCAGAATTCTTTGTGTGGAGAAAGGAAGCTCCTAACTTACAGGGGAAAGGAGGTGGTGGTGGAAAATACAAGGGAAAACCAAGTCTGGAAAAATAGTTCTTTTTCCCGTCTTTTGGGAGAACTAGGGCAGAAAAGAGAAATGAAGAGAAATAAATGCAGTATTTCATATATGRAGGGGAAAGTTCCTAAAGAAACCCAGTTCTGAGTCATTCAGAGAGTAAACACTGACTGTACGTTACAGGAAAAAAACATGGAAGTGCCCTGCAGAGGGATCCTGTTTCTTTTAATCATGTAAATCAAAACAGAGATATCTTTTGGGTTTCGGTTTTGGGGATTTCCTTCCCCAACTCACCAACATTTGGCTATGGTTCATCCTTCACCAGAGCGCTACTTCTAAATAAAAAAGGGATGTTTTTCTGCTGCCACACACACTCATGCAAGCAYCTCTTCCTGCATCTCAGGTGAAAACGCATCAGCTGAGAAGGGTTCAGCCTCTCTCATRGGCTCACARACCACTGCCAGWGGCTGCCTCAACGAGGTCATGGTGGCCTCCCTCTAMTGTGCTGTATCAAACCAGCCCTGGAGGGTCACCATGAACAAATGGAGCATTTGGCACTCTGGCAGAAGGTTTTAGTTCAWATACAGTTATTTCTTTGAAGCKAATTTATACAAAGCTACTTAAAAGCCACAGTCTWGCTTGTTATTCCCCAATGCCTAATGATGGGAACAGYTTGGCTGAACAAGCYCAGAGGGTGCCCCACGAGGGAGAGGGAAGTCAGCAGGAATCTCCCAAGGCTCAGGGGTTCAGGGCAGGGTGAGCAAATCAGTCACCAGTTGAAAATGAAACACTGCCATGTCTTTGCCCCCCAAGAGGGGACTGCCAGGGAGTTTACGAGCTGGTAATTGCTCGATTTGAGCAGCTTTGCAAGCGCGGCTGTTCCGGGACAGGATGGGCACCATCGCCACGTGATGAGGGGAAGTGAAACCAAGAAAGAACTGGATACTACACTGTAAAACAAGAATCAGATATGACTGGAGGGGTGTCAGACCTGCCTGGCTGAGAACAGCAAACCCAGGAAGAAGCAGAAATGTCTTGCTCTGTAGCAAAATCCATTTTGAAACAGAATGGTTTCAAGCAAGCTTGGTGGGTCTCTTTTGAACAGTCTGCTGCCTTTCCCTCTTCATTTTACTTTGGAAATATTTTGCCAACCTTCATTGTCAAAGAGCATGAGAATGAAATCCAGGATGAGGATTGAGGGATAGGTATGGAGAGAGGGGGATGTGCCACATCAGAATAGGCAAGACTTGCTGAAGTTACAAAATTGCCTGGACCTTTGCTGTCTTTGGAGACCACCTGCCTTCACTGTAGATGGCACCATTTGCCTGGAAGTCTTGAGCACAACTGGAAAAATGCCATCACAATCTCTTAGACAGGGAAACCAAGGCACAGTACTGCAGGTGAATACCCATATGGTTTGAAAAGGCTGTTTTCTGTCATCACAAGGCATACTGGGATTCCTACAATCTTCTCTTTCTCTGTAACACCACTACTAAGCCTTTAAACATAAAAAGTATACCATGACCTGATGGTCCCCCTCTCATTACAGAAAGCCTTTACTGAAGGTCCCTTTTTCAAATATTTGGGAATGCTGACAGAGCTCAAATTTGGAAACATCTGCAACACTGATCTGCAAGAGAGACTAAAGCAAGTACTGGCACACAGCATCTCAGGCAAAGACTCTTTCACTGGAAACAAATATTTTAATGAAGGCAAAAGAAGCAGTTAAGTGTATGCATCAAACATTAGCAACCAGAACATACTAGCAAACACTGTAGCAGGACTTAACTGCAAAAGCAAGCACTTAGAGGTTTTGACAGTGCATCTATTACAGATATTTGCTTGAGAGAAGCTCAGCCCTACAGGATAATTCCTTGGGGTCCATTGTGAGAAGAGAGAGAACAGCTGAGTCAGAAGAAGCACAGGTGCAGAGTGCAGGTGTTTCTGGCAAGATGCTGAGAGATTTTTCTCATCCTCTGTGGTAACATTTGTGACTTCTCCCTTTGATTGCTTTTGAATTTGGCAACCTGATATTTGAGGTTAATGCTGTGGGTGTTATTTTATGCATCATGTGGGTGAAAGAAGAAGTTCAGAGATCATTTATTAATCAAAACACAAATTGTTTGTGATGCTGGTCTTTTCCTCCCTGGGAGATTTTGAGAAGTTCCCACTGATATCCCCTACACATTTTCCTTGTTTTTCTCAGAGGTTTCAGCAACTCTGTGGGGGTTGAGTTTTTATCTATGGTTTACGCAAGAAGTGAGAAATACAAGTTTATTTTTTCTAAGCTTGCACAATCATAGTAAGTAAATGAGATCAGGCTTGTAAAAAATCAAACAACCAACAAAAAGCAGCAACATTGTTGGTATACAAAGTCTTGTTTCCACCCTCTGGCAGTTATGGCTTGGAAGACACAGACTGCCTTTTGAGGTGCATCTGGAATTGTACCAGGAGGCCATAGGTGCCCTTATGCATCTGGCACACGCCTTTTCCCCTTTTTGCAGTCTGCAACACCTCACAGGCAAATCTTTGTTTACCTCACAAAAAGAAAAAGCATTGCTTTTCCTAAGAAGAATGAAAAGAAGTTTTGTTTGCTTGTTTAAAAGCAGGATTGCTAAATGATAGTGTTATGTTCTAGTAAAGGGACAAAAATTAATTTCAGGATAAATACTGCACTCACCACTGTTATTTTTCTTATATAAGTAGCAATAGACACATGGAGTTCTACTAATTATAGCAGTGGATACCTTTTTAATCAGAGGGCATTCATGGTAATTCAGACTTGACTGAAACTAGAATTGCCACTGCACTTAAGTGCTTTAAAAAAGCAATATTCTCAGAAACAGAGACCTAGAAGTAGAGTGTGGTTTAGACCCCTATTCCATCAGCACATGCACTGAAGTAAAGGCAGGCTGGTGAGCTGCCATGCAGAAACCCAKGGACTGCACACCCAAATGGAACTACATGCCTTTATAGATATTAGCCTGTGAGAACTGACCTTATCAAACTGAGCAGAGGCTTGAACTAGACAATCTCCTGGAGTCCCTTCTGACGTAAATTATGGGATGATTTTATACCAAAGCATAAATAGGTGATTTTTCACATGGGACATGCCTTATGTGTTCAGATCTCACCTGGAGTTCTATCCAGGTTGAAACTAACTTCCTGAACTTCTGCTCTTTATCTATTCCTTGCAAATATAGTTTGTATAAATAGGAATCAACAAGTAGGCTTCATGTGAGTAAGCATGAATTATGCCTGTCGTTCGTCCCTCTTCCAGACTGAAATGAAATGTGACAGCATCCACAAATCTTCTGGAGTGAGAGTGTTCAGAAGAAGTGATTTTCATTATAGTTTTGAGGGATACTATGATGCACCCAAAACCCATTTACAATAGGAAACAAAGTTATATAAGCAGAAACCCTCCACAGGTGAAATCCAATGGTGTAACCACATACAAATTCACTATTACTGTGTTGCATAAATAGATGCATTTAGTCTCTYGATTTGCAACTCTACACACCTCAAACAGCAGTAAAGCTAATCCTGAAGGTAATTTTAAAGGAAAATAACTCTAACTCATTTAAGCAGTTCAGCTCTTTCAGAGACAAAAAAATATGACTTCACAGTTTCACTGCCTTCTGCTTTTAAATCAGCCATAATTACCACTTCTCAGTTGGGATGCTGTTGCTAGTAACAGAACTGAAACAGATGCTTCTACCCTCTTGCCCTTTCTTTTGTCTAGCTCTCCACTTCCAGGCTGTTGTCTGATCTCTTTAATGTTTATTTGTCACTGTTGGGTCTTTGGGAAGGGGGAGCTAGAATTAGATAGCAAGATTTTCCTCTGAGATAACTCTAAATACAGATGCTCTTTGCTCAAACATAAGCAGAAACTAATGGACTTTGTCACTTTTTTGTTTATAGCCATCTCAGACCCCAAAGTGGAAACTAAGCTTATAGCCAGTCCAGACAAAGCTGAGAACTCTGAGAAAATAGTGGGGATGAGCTGCTCAGCAACAGGGAAACCAGCTCCAAAAATAACCTGGCATCTTCCCGGCATCCTGCAGCAAAAACCAAGGGAGTACCACATAAAGTTCAGCAACCAGACCGTGACTGTCATCAGCAATTTTACCCACACCCACTCCAAAATCCTTCAGGAGTACCCCATCACCTGCATGGTTCAACACCCTTCTCTAAATGTGACCCTRGTCCTGCCCACAGACAGCCTGGAGCAGGGTTAGTATGTCAGCTCCTGCTCTGGAGTGGGGCAGAAAATGGGAAGCACCTTGTGGGGTAGTTCAGAAAACTCCTCAGAAGGTTGGGAGCAGCTGGGGAAGGCACCTGGAAGAGCAGCTGTAGCTGGGCTTGGGAGGGATGGAGGAGGTGCTGTGGAGCATCCAGATGCCCTGGCCAATGGCACTAATGTCTTACTGCTCCTCAGGTCCCCTTACCCACCATGATGTGCCCCAGCCTCCCTCCATGAAGGACTATTTGTGACAGGGTTCCCTGTCACAGAACATGACAAACCAAGGGGTGCCAGCGTGAAGGACTATTTGTGACAGGGTTCCCTGTCACAGAACATGACAAACCAAGGGGTGCCAGCGTTGGGTCACTCAGAGGGGCTGGGTTCTGCATGCCTGACCTTAACATCAGAGCCCAAGCACAGGTCTGCTGGCACTGCCACTTGTGTGCATCGTGCTGGAACGTGCTCCCAGTTTCCCTATCGACCCCATTTCACCCCAGGAAAGGGCCACAGGATACTTGAAATGGGTTTCAGGTTGGTTTTTTACTTCATGCTCACACTGAATACCTGCTGCTTTCCCCACAGGTGCAGACAGCAGCGTGGCAYCAGCCATTGCCATTGCAGTGGGGGTCCTGGTGCCCCTGACCTTCCTTCTCCTTCTCACCTGCCTCTTCCACCACCGCCWCCGGCACCTGCGTGACCCAGAGACAAACCCAGCCTGGCCATGCTGGGTAGGTCTGCCTTTCCTCAGGGGGCTGCAAAATTCACCCCCACAGGTCCTGGGGCTCAACACCACGACCTGGCTCTGCCCAGCCACACCAGGGCTGCCTGCACACTGCCCAGGCCAGGCTGAACCTGGGCTGCAGAGGGACACAGGAATGAGCCCCCAGCCAGACCGCCAGGAAGGGGAAACTTGATTCTGCATAGCCAGCCCACAGGTGCCCAAGAGTGCTGACAGCTAGAAAACATTCACTGTGCCAATGACAAGGCATGCTGCAGAAGAAGCATCACTCTACTACTCTATTTGTGCACAAAGTAGTTGTGTAAGGAGTGGCCAGACCCTTGCACAGGTCTTCTGCAGCTTCTAAAGTAACCTCCCTCAGCACAGCCAATGCAGCTCACAAAGGCAAGCAGCTTTGAGGATGGGTCTCAAATCAAATGTGGTCTTAGAGGAAAACCGTGCCTCTGTGAGGGAAGCCCAGGGTGCCATGCAGGGACACAGGCTGAGGCACTGCTGGGTGTCCACCAAGGCTCTCCTAGTGCAGGGGGTACAAGCTTGAGGTGGGGTAAACTGAGCGAAAACTGGGTAAACATCATTTCAGAAAATCACAGTCCAGTTTTGTGAAGGCTCTTCCTTGCAGTATATGCCTCTGGATTTTGACGAAAATTGTGGAGAAMAAGAAGCAGTGGAGGAAATGCAAAATGTCTTCCGTGGATGTTTTGTCTCTAGGTCCAAGCTGAAGATTGCATGGTTTGCAGTCTGGTTTGCAGGGATTGCAAGGGGAAAACATTAGTCTCCCCTCACAGAGAGTTCCAAGGACTCACTTGGCAATACAAATATCCAGGATCTTTACCCTCACACTTAAAACATCCTTATATTTTGAAGAAATAAACACAACAACCTTTCTTTTGTCAGGTACTTCCTGCCTGCACCAAAGCCAAGAAGTGCAGGCAGTATGGAGCTGCAGGCAGGGGGGGCTCCTGCAGTGGCCCCCAGCCTCAGTGCGCCACTGAACACCTGAGAAGCAGCCCAACCTACACATGCAGGAGAGAAACTCTTAAAATGGCACCTCAAGCTTCCAAGCAAACCTCCTGAGACTTTCTCCAAGAGAAATACAAAAAGGGACAATTTATAAGAGATATTTATTTATTTTATTACACTATAATATTCTGTTTTGTAAGAAAAAATATAAAGTATTTATTTGAAACTCAGGCTGGCTGTGTGGATCCATGTAGTGGAACCCATGCTTTGTATTTTTGGGAGTTTTAACATTGTTTATTACTCTTTGATATTTTAACATTATAAACTCAAAAGTGGATGGAGGATTGTCTTGGAAACAAGGCAGCATTTTGTAAGGCTGCTGACTTGGAAAGTGTTGCTGATGGACCAAAGGAGCCCCCCACCAGGAGCTGGGCTGTACAGAAAACCTGTGGAACAGTCCAGCACACTGCTCTGAACTTCAGGTGTTGAACTTGCTCCCTAAAGAGCACAATAGATCAGGCTAAGATTGCAGACAGCCTGAACTTATAACCCAGGTGCCAGGAGCAACAGGCTTCAAGCCAGGAGTCATGAGGAAGTGCCAAGTCCAATTTCCAGCAACCTCTCCTGGGAAGATGTGTCAAAGGCACTTAGATGTTTCCTTCTTCCCTCAGGGCTTTCTACAGCCCCCTTCTTAATGTCCCTATCTATCACAGCTGCCTTCTGTTTCCTGGCATCCCACCCACCTGCAGGAGGAAGCAGGGCAATAAAAGGGCAATTGCAGGGTTAGTAGGTTGTCCACTGCATTTTGTTTGTGTTCTGGTGTCATGGCAGGTGAGTGCAGTGGGAAGCAGGAGGCTGGTAGGTCTGAGGGGGTGGGTGCTTTATTTATTTCCATATGGCAGATAAGTACCAGTGCAAGGCAAGGAGTGTTTGTTATTCTGACAGTGCTCGGCTTCTAAGCAGTGGGTCAAGTCTGAGCTGTAATCTCCTGTAATCCCCTGAATTGTACTGAATGATCATGAAGCCTTACAGACTCAGGGAAGGAGAGATGAGCCCACCTGGCTCGTGCTGGTCTTGTGGGAAGCCACCAGTGCAGGCTGCTTCCTCTGCTTCTGGTCTCCTGGAGCAAATGCATGTCATCTGGTTTTTCCTCATCCAAGTGTTTCAAATAGCATCCCACATGAATTACTAACTTGTAGCCAAAAAGCCAAGTGAACTAAAATAAATGGAAGTGAGTGAGTTGAGAATGAATAAACCTGGTCTTTGCTATAAAATACTTATTTTAGGGACACCCCCCAACACCTAAAAATAGCACAGCTGGGGAGTGAGAGGAAAGGGGAACTAGCTGCAGCTGTTAGAATTTGGGGTTTTTCTCTGAAGACCCCTATTTGTCAAAGGAGGAAGTAGTGGTTTGTCCAAAGTTTTCCACCATTGCTCATTCGTTTCTTCCTTGATGAGGGCCATGGGGAGGTTTTTCCCTGGGTTTGTGGAGGGCAGGAATGGGGAGGAGAGGCCCTGGCACCCTTCTTGAGTCAGCCATGTGGCCTCAGCCCATGCCATTCTGCAGAGTCTGTACTTGCAATTTGGAGCAGTTTATTTGAGTTTTGATATGAGGTTTCTGCTTGTGTTTAGACTAAGGTTTTAGTGGTTTTGTTGTTTGGTTTGTTGGGGGTTTTTAATTTATAAAAAGAAACAAACAAAAACCTGCCCAAATCTCTTGAAGGAGCAGGGAGTTTGGACATGAGTAAAGAAAAGGATTTCCTGAGGGAAGAGAGAAAGGCACAATGCCAGTGAGAAATCCATTCAAACCCAGGAAAATGGCAGCAATTATCTATTATTGTTTTCTACAAGCGAATCACCTCGAGTGTGGGAAAGCAGGGCTTGGAGTCACAAAAGTATCTGTTTGTGTGGGGGTTTGCAGTTTCTTTTACTTTTTAGCTGAATGTAGAACCTTTAGAGGTTTCTGCATTACAGGCATGATAGGCCCAGCAGCTAGGTGAGGGATGCAATGGCTTACAGGAAAATTCTGTATAAAATTTATTTTTTCATTCATGATATTGGAATGAGAACATGACATCCAGTCACAGAACGCTTAAAACCAATACATGTACTTACCTTCATGCTATACAAAGGCATCTACTAAGATGCAGTGCCATAAAATGCTGTGTGCTACTGCTGTGGTATTTGGCTTCACATAGCAATGAACTGAAGGCAAGAATACAGACTGTGGGTAATTAACTGGCTGACAGCTATGGGGAAAAAAAGAATATGAAATAGATACAAACCATCTTTTGTGGTATAAATGCATGACTGAAAGAATCAGAAGTTTTGACTATGAATGATGAACATCCTAACTGCTGTTAGGGGATTTCTTTGTGATTAGTTTGTGCTTGTGTCCAGTTACTTCTGTTAACAGTTTGTAAGAATTCCTTGGAGGTTATATTTCAAATGGGTTTATACAGATACCTAGTATTTGTTTTAATAACTGTGTGGTTTTAATAAATGAGTTTGATCCCCAGCACCTTTTGTCTGCTGTTGCCCTGCATGGCTGTAGGGGAGGTTGGTGAGGAGCTTGAAATGAGAAATAGAAATAAAACTGGTAGGATATTTAAGTGAATAAGACTGCCCTATTTTCTGCTCCAATACAAGTGATTTGAAACAGATTAACTTTGTGTCTTGGTTTGAAAAGACAGGTATCTGCTAGGGGAAAACTGGTGCTCTCCCCTTGCAATGGAGACTGCAAACTCCCTCCCACCAAATTATTATAAATTTGAAATTAAGGGGCTCTCAGGCAAAGATGTGGGAATGGGAATAACAGGGGCTTTTTTACTAATATATATATATATATATATATATATATATCTCTAACAAAACAAGCGAACAAACAAACAACTGCAGCATTAATAATAAGACAGAACTAGGAAACCTCGAGGGACCACAAATCCCAGGGCAGTCCGATCTCTGGCTCTGAGGCACCAAGCTGTAACCAGGCTGGTGATGAGGCAGATGGGCAGTTCCTGCAGCGGTGGTGGCTGGAGCAGTAGAGATGTCCTGGCTGTGCAGACGGTGTGAGGTCAGCGTAGGCAAAAACCACAAAAGCGACAGCGGGGACAGGGTCGGGCCCACTCCAGTGGGGCAGGAGGAGAGCTCAGAAATCCCTGGGCACACGAGCAGATGGTGCTAGGTTTTCCCAGGAGCAGAGTCGATGGTGACAGTGAAACTCCTCTCGCAGCAAGCGAACAGCCTAGGTGTCTTCTCTCCTCGAGTGGTAAGGGCAAGAGTGCCCAGCCCCCAGCTCCCCTGTCCCTTCGGTCTTTCCTTCCCTGGTTTCTTTTGTCTTTGTTATGTACCGACAATCACCCAGTCGTTAGTGTCTTAGCAACTCGAGGGAAAAAATTCCAAGGGCAAAACAAARCAAAACAAAAACCAAATCTAACCCCCAACATTATCCACCCCGAATTTTTTCCCATATCAACACATTACATTGAATTTAAACCTTTAAATTAAATACATACATAACTACTTTAATTATATATATATAGGCATATGTACATGAAGATATGCATGCAGGGACAGTGTCATGTGTGGTTCACCCTAACACAAGGTCCCCTTGAGGTATCGGGTCTCTCCATCCTTTTGCATCACCCACCAGGTGCAACCTGGTCCCTGAGTGAAGACAACCCCAYGGATGGGATTGTCTTTGCTGGAAGCAGAATTAACCCAAACAGTTTTTCCCAGCATACCCCTCATGTGTACCWCTRGAACYCTRTCTCCATCTGTTGTTCTCAGGGACTCTGATTGGGCAGGGCCAGCTCGATTGGTGGAACCTCTGGTATTCACTAACCATGTAGCCTTTGCTAAATTAATCTCCCAGTTCTTGAAAGTCCCCCCACCCAGTGCCTTCAAGGTGGTTTTAAGTAGGCCATTGCACCGTTCAACTTTCCCGGCTGCAGGTGCGTGATAAGGAATATGGTACACTCACTCAATGCCATGTTCCCTAGCCCAGGTGTTTATAAGGCTGTTTTTGAAATGAGTCCCATTGTCTGATTCAATTTTCTCAGGGGTACTATGCCTCCAGAGAACTTGTTTTTCCAGGCCCAGGATGGTGTTCCGGGCAGTAGCATGGGGCACTGGGTAGGTTTCCAACCATCCCGTGGTGGYTTCTACCATTGTGAGCACATAGYGCTTGCCTTGGCRGGTTTGGGGCAGGGTGATGTAGTCAATCTGCCAGGCCTCCCCATAGTTATAYYYGGACCACCGCCCACCATACCATAAGGGCTTCACCCGCTTGGCCTGTTTGATGGCAGCACATGTCTCACAGTCATGGATAACCTGCGAGATACTGTCCATGGTTAGATCCACCCCTCGKTCTCGTGCCCACTTATAGGTGGCATCTCTGCCCTGGTGACCTGAGGCATCATGGGCCCATCGAGCTAGGAACAGCTCTCYCTTGTGTTGCCARTCYAAGTCTATMKTTGMCACYTCTATCTTTGCAGCCTGATCTACCTGCTCGTTGTTGCGGTGCTCCTCATTAGTCTGGCTTTTGGGGATATGGGCATCTACGTGGCGGACCTTTACAGGTAGCTTTTCTAAGCGAGCAGCAATGTCTTTCCACTCCTCAGCAGCCCAAATTGGTTTTCTCTTACGCTACCAGTTGGCCTTTTTCCACCTTTCCAACTACTCCCACAGAGCATTGGCTATTGTCTGTGAATCAGTGTAGAGGTAGAGCTTTGGCCGCTTCTCTCTTTCAGCAATGTCCAGGGCCAACTGAACGGCTTTGAGTTCAGCGAGTTGGCTTGACCCACCTTCTCCTTCAGTAGCCTGTGCAACCTGTCGTGCGGGGCTCCACACAGCTGCTTTCCACTTCCGGTTCATCCCTATGGTGCAACAGGAACCATCTGTGAAAAGAGCATAGCGCATTTCTGCTGCTGGCAGTTGGTTATACAGTGGAGCTTCTT
>CADDXX010000029.1:18326-53434 GCA_902810485.1 Alauda arvensis | reverse complement strand
TACCCTCAGGAGTCCTACTGCAGATGGGTTTTCTGACAGTCCAGGCAAGGTGTTCAATTGCTTAACACCTTCTGTCTCCACAGCAACTATCCCAAAAGCCCATCTGAGTCCCTTTGGGTCTTTGTAATAGCTATTCCTGAGGAAATCRATGCCCAGGATACACAGGGCTTCTGGGCCAGTCACAATCGGATGTTTCTGCCACTCCTTCCTGGTCAGGCTCACTTCAGCTTCTAACAGAGTCAATTCCTGTGATCGCCCTGTCACCCCGGCAATAGAAACAGGTTCTGCCCCCACATGTCCTGATGGCATTAGGGTACACTGTGCACCAGTGTCAACTAAAGCCTCGTATTTCTGGGCTCTGATGTGCCAGGCCATCGGATCCACACCATCCAAAAGATCCGGTTTTCCCGTGCCTCTTCCTGGCTAGAGGCAGGGCCCCTCTAGCACTGGTTATTATTCCCTTCCTGGGCATACATAGTTGAGGTTCCTTCAAGGGGGTCTGACAGAGCATCCTCACTTCTGTAATACCTGGCAGCTTGGTCATGGGAGGTTGAGGCTACYTTAACTTTGGTGGAACTTCCACAGTTAGTGTTTCCTTCCTTAAGGTGACGTACCCGTGCTGCCAGGGCAGAAGTGGGTTTCCCATGCCATCTTCCCATGTCTTCCCCATGGTCTCGCAGAAAGAACTACAGGTCAGCTCTTGGGGTGTACCCTCTCTCTCTAGCTGGGGGACGCTGGGCTCTGACTTTGGGGCCTGTAACTCGCACCAGTGCCATATGGGAACTGTTCCTCCTCATCTCCTCTCTCACCTCCCTTATCTCTTCTTTCAGTTCCCTGACCACAGCAGAGACATGAGCTTGCATTGGGCCATTGATCATACTTTCATAATTCCTGAGCCTGTTGGCAACAGAGCCCACTGTCTCTCGRTTGGTATCAGCATTGATTGTGGCAATGAAGGTGGCATACTGACATGGCCCCAGGTTTGCCAGATTCCRCARCATCTGCCCTGTGCACCTGACTTTGTCAGGGTCATTATCATGCTGTCCACCCCTCCCAAAGAGTACCTCCAGTACTGCTACTTCCCTCAGCTGTTGGATCCCTTCCTCAAGGGTCTTCCAGTGCATTCTATGGTGGTGCTCCTGCATTCTCTCTCTGTGCACAAACCTCTCCCTCACACTCATTAAAAGCCGCTCCCAGAGAGAAAGGGGCCCTGGCTCTCTTACAAATACCTGATTCAAACCTGAGTCCTGGGTCAAAGATCCCAAGTTCTTTGCCTCACCACTATCTAGTTGCACACCTGTACCCATAAGATCCCAGACCCGRAGTAACCAGGTRGYATAAGCCTCCCGTCCCCGTCGTGCAATGTCTTTGTGCAGATTACRGAGACTTTCATATGACAGGGACTCRGTGATGATCTCAACCTGTGTTTCCCCTGCGGGTTGTGAGGGCCCTCCTTTCTTATCTTTATTACTTGGGTTTTCTGATTTCACCTTGGACTTCTTTGTTTCCACAGGGGCAACTGCTGCTGGCTGTGATTGCCCCTGTGGTTCAGCTGGAACCTGGACGGTTGTAACGTCTGTAGGTTCTACTGCTGCACCATCACACTCTCCCTTTTCGGGGCAGGGGGAGGGTTTCTCACTAGCTGGGGAAGTGTATTCTTCCAGCACCTGGCTCATCTCACATATTTCCTTCACCAGAACCCCCACCCAATCCGATTGGTTTATTTCTGGGACAGGCTGTGGGGCCAGGTCAGGCTCTGGGGCAGCAGTCTTTATTTCTGGGGCAGGGTCAGGCTTTGGGGCAGCAACCCTTGTCTCTGGGGCAGGGTTAGGTTCTGGGGCAGCAACTCTTGTCTGTGGGGCAGGTTTAGTCTCTGGGGCAGCAACCCTTGTCTCTGGGGTAGGGTCAGGCTGTGTAGCAGTGTCCCTAGTCTGTGGGGTAGGTATCAGGGTGGTTATCCAGGTCAATTTTCCCTTATCTCTGAATGCTAAATAGAATAGCCCTATCAGCAACACCAGCCACTGTATGATATCATTAGCATTCAGGGAAAATTTGAACCCTTCAAAAATTGGTGGGGTAGACCCAAAGAGCTGGGTGAAGGGTTGGGAAAAAATTTCTCCTGATGTCATTTCCTCACAATAGGTACTATTCTTAAAGTAACTCTAAAATCACACACTTAGTCTGTGATAGCTATGTATCTACGTTCCTGCCTTCCAGAGGAAGTTAAAAATCCATGAATTCCTCACCCTRTCAACCCACAATGCAAACTGGATCACAGCCACAATRGCYTTAGTRATAGGACCCATGTTGAGATAAGGGCCTGTAAATGGGAGGAATGTAGCCATGGCCATGTGCACACTGAATGAGGGTAAGCCAGACTACATGGTGTTATAGAAGAAGGTTTTTATACCCAGTGCACACAAAAATAGATCAGTCAAAAGAAACCCCTGTTATTCCCTTTTCCCTCTCAATGCCCTCAGCCCCACGTTGGGCGCCAAAATCTGTCTTGGTTTGAAAAGACAGGTATCTGCTAGGGGAAAACTGGTGCTCTCCCCTTGTAATGGAGACTGCAAACCCCCTCCCACCAAATTATTATAAATTTGAAATTAAGGGGCTCTCAGGCAAAGATGTGGGAATGGGAATAACAGGGGGTTTTTTACTTTTATATATATATATATCTAACAAAACAAGCGAACAAACAAACAAGCAACTACAGCATTAATAATAAGATAGAACTAGGAAACCTCGAGGGACCACAAATCCCAGGGCAGTCTGATCTCTGGCTCTGAGGCACCAAGCTGTAACCAGGCGGGTGATGAGGCAGATGGGCAGTTCCTGTAGTGGTGGTTGGAGCAGCAGGATGTCCTGGCTGAGCAGACGKTTTGAGGTCAGCATAGGCAAAAGCCGCAAAAGCGACGGCGGGGACGGGGTCGGGCCCACTCCAGTGGGGCAGGAGGAGAGCTCAGAAATCCCTGGGCACACGAGTAGATGGTGCTAGGTTTTCCCAGGAGCAGAGTTGATGGTGACAGTGAAACTCCTCTCGCAGCAAGCGAACAGCCTAGGTGTCTTCTCTCCTCGAGTGGTAAGGGCAAGAGTGCCCAGCCCCCAGCTCCCCTGTCCCTTCGGTCTTTCCTTCCCTGGTTTCTTTTGTCTTTGTTAAGTACCCATAATCACTCACGTGTTGGTGTCTTAGCAACTCGAGGGAAAAAATTCCAAGGGCAAAACAAAGCAAAACAAAAACCAAATCTCACCCCCAACACTTTGTAAGTAAATGGAAGCAGACCATATTTTCAAAATAAATTCTACAGGAATGTTCTGAGCTACYGCTGCCACCACAACAAAAAAATAAAAAAAGGAAAAATAAAAGGCCTAGGATTTTTGCCGTTTTGAGGCTGGGCAGTTTTCAGTCTCACCCAACTCTGCCTTTGGCCACTTTGTGTCACTGCATTTTGTCCAGCCAAAGGACAAGTGGTGTTGATGCAGGCTATAATTTCTCCGAACTGATTTAAAAAGGGCAAGCAGCAATGCCACCTTCCTGCTTGCCTTTCACTTAGATAAAACTGGTTCTGGTAATGTGTCTCTCTTTATAAAGCACATGTAGCCTGCACCTCTGAGGTCTCTAACCCTGACATTAGCCAGTTTGGATTAAGATTTTAACTCATGTAAGAAGTGTCCTTTTAAATAGTTGAGATAGACATGTAGATAAATAAAATTAAGGTTCTTCAGGCTGTGTAAAATGTCCATGCTTCAGTTTTGGCATGCCAGGTTATTTCAGAGGTGTATTGTGATGCTGTTTTTCTCTGTTTAGATACTGGGTTCCTGCTTCTAAGAGAGCAGTAAGATGCCAGCAAATTGGCCCCAACAGCTCTGGCTGGAGATATGACTTTGAAATGTTTGTCTTAGATATTTTACAGGCTGAAATGGGAAGAATATTTTACTTCTGAAACCAGTGCTGGCAGAGGGACTAAATTTGTTCAGTGAAAAGAAACTGTTTTGGTGATAGACCTTTGAAAACAGCATTCATCAGCAATTCTGTTGTGTGACCATGGGGAAATGATTCATCTAAATACCACACCAGTAAATTTTGTTATGAAATCAGACATGGAAGAAAATATAACCCATTGTTTTTCATTCAGTTTTCAGCATTGAGCCCCTGGAAATCAGCTGGAACAAAAGAGAATTGCACTAATTGATTGCATTTGTCTCTTTTATAAATGAGCCTATCAAGCCAGGCAGATACACTAGATYTGTATCTTTGTTTTCACTCTCAGTACACCAGAAATTGCTCAAGTTTTTGGAAGCCATACAAAGGGCTTTCTCATATCTCTGTTGTTTTCATCTTTGGACATAGAAAGCTATGTGTGAAAGGAGCACTGAATGCTTGTCCAACTCTTTGTGGATGGACTCTGTTGTAGTCTGCTCAACCTTGAGAAAAGCTGAAATTTCTGGGAAGCCTGAGGGAATCGTCAGTCCAAGACCCCTCTACCCAATACGGAGTTTTAAATTCCCTAACGTGTCAGAAGCTGAGGTCCTTAACCACCCTAAGGAAAAGGCAGCTTTGTCTAGTAAAAGAGCACTTGAAATTGTACAAGAAAGGCTAAGATGGAATGAAAACCTTGCAAAAAAAACCCTGCATTTCTTAGTAAAAAGAAAAAAACCCTTAATTATTTTTTTCAATCAGAATATTTTATTTGATATTATCCTTTAGATAAATTACAGAAAGCTCAGGTCTCACTATAAACACCCAAGCTTAAATTTCAGTTTAAAGAAGTCAATTTGCCTTGAGCCTTCCTTGTTTGCAGGAATGTAGCTACTTCTCATAAATGAGATTGTGGTGGATTTTAGCTGCCCGTCATCTGAGTAACCAGAAATATCATTATTTGCTACTGGTTTCTCTCTAAATACCAGAACCTATACACAAAGAAGAAAAAGGGGAAATGTCCTCATGTAATTTTCTGAGAGTCTTTGCATACGTACTTCAGAATGGTTTAATTTTAAGCCTATTAAGTGTAGGGTGCTTACTTTCTATGATTTATTAACAGAAATAAGGTGTCAGTTGTCTACTCAATACTTCAGTATTTATGTATATAACTTCAACATTTCTTTCTGAAAGTCTGCATTGTAACAATTCTGACTACATTCCAAGACATTCCTTGAAATCTAGCTCAGGCTGCACAGGGAAACCAAGACCTTTGCTGCATCACTGAGAGAAATTTCTGAGCTGCCTGCAGGCTCCACTGGGGTGGAAACCATGACTAGGATGCAAAACAAAAAGGGGCCACATCCTGAGTCACAGGTAATAACATCCCAGGCTGAAAGGATGTGATGTACCAGGCTCTCCAGTGAGCTCTGAGCCCACAGAAGGATTTTGTGGGCATCCTGCAGGTTTGATTCCTCTAGTCTCAGGTTTGTGACTCTGTATCACTCTGCTGTGGATCTGACAGATATCAGTTAGGAGTCTTGGAAAAACTGAAGCAAGAAACAGCGTCAGTCGTCAACAGTGAGACAGATGTTCTTCCTGAAAGGTGAGCAAGAAGGGTTGGGGACCCCCTACTTGATTCTCCACAGCTTCCTTCATCCCCTTAGCACATTTATTCTTTCTTTGCTGTTTTTCTGGTCCATGGGATCCAGACCTGATGCTGAACTATCACACAGTGCCAATATCTCTGCCTCAAACAATGAGTTTGTCCTTTGTATTCCCATCACTTGACTCAGCCACCTATTTTGCCTCTCCTGGTTGTTTCAAGGTTGTTTTGTCTCCCTGATATTCTTCTGTCTTTGAAGAGTCTGTCCACCTATCTAGATCACCTCTCTTCTGCTGGGCACTTCTTTTCCATCCAGGGTTGTCATAGGGCTGAGCTTGGAAGTGGGAGCAAGGGAGGAAGGAGGGAAGGACAAAAAAGAGCAAAAGGGCACACAGAGACTGAAGGTAGAGGATGGACCTCAAAGTGGAGCCATATGGGGAAATAGTATTCCCAGGAAAACTTCCAAGTTGGCAATTTGTTAGAAAACACAAGCTTAGGCCTTGGTTGCTTCCAGGAGTAAAACTTCTCCCAAAATTAGGTTTGGAACACAAATGCTACCTGCAATCTGTATGTACATCTCTGTGGCCTGTCACTTCTGCAGGCATCAGCAACTAATTAAATTGAGGAGTTTGGCGACAGCCAAGCTTGAGATACTTGGCAAAACTAATCCAAGGAGTGCTTAGAAAGAGAACCCCTTAAGAACAGGAGCAAATGTCCTGGTGTTTTGTGAAGTCTGCAGAGTTAATTGGCAATGAAGGGATGGGAGCAGTTTGGACTCCTTTTTGTCCCTTGATGGCCAGCATATGACATGAGGGTAAAGCAGCCAGGGAAGACAAGGACTGAGCATGGCAGGGAGCTGATGTTGCAGGATGGATCTGGCACTGGATATCACTTTGTGTTCCTCAACTGATTTCTGATAAAATTCCCGTAACTTCCTAACTGAAATATGCATGCTACCAACAGAAAATGAGGGAAATTGACCTTTCTGGTGATAGCCTGCTCTCATGGCATTTTCTAGTTGAATGTCAGCCCTTTTTGGAGTTTGGGCTTGCAGCCAGGAGTGAGCCATTTCATTTCCTCCTCACCCCGTCATCTRCAGGCTGTGACCAGGAGTAGGATGCCCCTTTGTCTCTGGCAGAACTGAGGACAACAAACATGAACCACCAGAAAGGGGAGTAAATACAGCCATAAAGCTGCCTTTATCTTCATTAGTAATTCTCCTCTTTGGCATCAGCAGAAACAACAAATTTAAAGCCCAAAAGAGAGAAGCCCCCAGAAAGTTGTCTCTTCAATTTAAACACAGGGCAATCAGGCAGAATTTGAAACCCTTTTTTCCCTTCAGAAAGTAAAAATTAAGTAATTAAGGTGCCCCTCTCCAGTACTCACAGTCCAAACACACTGCTTTATCTGAAAATTTAAAAGCTTAGAGGTCTGCCTTGGACAAACAGTCCCCTGGGACAATTCTGTTTAAACAAACAACTGCATCTTCCAGCAACTTTGATAAATGACTAAAAAGAGAAAACCACTAGCTTTTTTGGTGAGCCAAATTGAGGAACTACACAAAAGAAAAAGCAAAAGCTGCAGAAGGGACATGCGAGAAACCAGTTGGACAGATTCTGTTTCTGTAATCTGACCTGTTGCCAGGACCTTCTAGAGATGCTAGAGCCATTTCTGTATGCTGTTATTGTGTATGTAAGTTTTGCTCCACAACACACAGCTGGTGTCACYAGTAGGCTCCTTGACCAGATAAAAAATGCAGTGAGGTTCAGAGGACAAAGGTGCTTGCTGTAATCAAAATATCTGAGCCCATTTTGTTGGCTGGACAATGGAAACTTCTAGAAGGGAAGAGCTGGTTATTATTTAAGATGACTGCACCAATCTCCCCCCTTATGTAGGAAAGACATTGAAAATGTACCTCCACAAAACTCTTTACATGTGTAACCTTCCACTGATGCCTGTGCCTGGGTCAGCTTTTCCGTCTCCAACCAGGCTCTGGGGACTGATGGAAAAGAGCAGATCAGTTCTGCCAAGTCTACTGTATCTTGGGTGTAAGATACACATTGCAGTGGTTGGTATTTGTGCTGGTTCCTCAGTGATAGCTACACTGCCTGTTTGCTTGGGGCAGTGATGTGCTGCCCTCATGCAGCCCGTGTGCATTGAGCATATTCACCTCCATGGGTTCTTTGGCCTTTCTAAGCCAGGAACCTTCCCTGTGTGAGCTCAGCAGCATGGGCTGCATCCTCTCTTGTCCACACCTGTCCTTTCTCATCCTGAGATCCTTCTGCCGAAATCCCTGATTTGTTTGTTTGGTTGGGGTTTTTTGGTTTTTTTGGGAGGGAGGGGGTTAAGGAATTTTTTGTTTGTTTGGGGGGGTTTTTTGCAGATTGTTTTGTTTAGGTTTTGGTGGGTTTTTTGTTGATGTTTTTTGGGGTTTTTTTATTTGGCTGGTTGGTTGTTTTGTGGGGTTTGGGGATGGTTCTTTGAGGTTTCTGAATTTGTTACTAAAGAGCCTGAATTTCATTGGCAATTCTGGCCCTGGCAAAGGGGACATGAGTGAGTTGCCATTACTTTCTCTGCTCCATGTCRCAGAGTTTGCTGTGGAGCATCTCTCAGCCAGCCCCTGGGAGCTCATTCCTAGCCCAAAATGCTTCTGCCTTGCTGGCAGTAGGGACACCCCTTCTGCCCAAAGCAGAAGTCTGGGACAGAGGAGGCTGAGATGAGACCAGGCATCACAGGAGAGGAGTTGAAAACCCCTGAGGGACCCTGTGGAAAGGCTCTGACATGGTGGTGTGCACTGGTTTCACTGCCCTGCTCTTTGCCTGCAGTGCAAGCTGGTGCTGTAGCTACAAAGGAAAGGCTGGATGGAGTCTCTTCCCCTAATGGAGGTGTCAGGGCAGATCTTCTGCAGTCCATCTCACCTTGTATGGAATTCATCTACAAAATGGGAAGAAGGGATGGGGTGGAACTGTAAGAAATCATAGAGCTAATGAGAACTAGAGAACTTGATTCTGCTGCCCCTAATGGAGTGAAGAGTCAAATGCATAAACAGCAGAGATGAACACAGACTCATATTTGCTTCCCATGTTTTCCTGTAAAACAGCCTCCTTGCTTTCTTGCAGAAATCCTGTGTAGAGTGCAGGGGCTGTCCTGCTGCAAATACAACTTGGAACCTCATGTCATGCTTTATCTCAGTGCTGGGTTGCCATGGGGGCAGGAGCTGCATTGTGCAGTTTTACAGTGAACCCTTGGGCAGAGAGCATCACCTCTGAGCCCAGGAGCACCATCACACCTCTGGCTTTCCCCTGCTGGAATTATCTCACACACCTGGGGTGAGGTGACTTCAGCCAAACCTGTCCCTGCACTGACTCCTGTCACAATCCAGCTGGTGGGTCTGGTTTGCTTGTGGGTTGTGACAAAGCACTGGCACCTGCAGGTGTCTCCACACTGCCCTCCTGATGGGGAATCATCTCCTGCTCTTGTTTGTGAATCCTTTGTGCCAGATCCAAGAGAGGAAAGTGGTCTCCTTGAGAACTCCAGTGTGGGCATCCGGGGTGATGTCTGGCAAACCACAGAGGCAGTGATCCAAAGGCAGCATCTCCCTCCCTGCCCACCATCCCTTTCCTGCCAAAGAGAAAGGGAGCAGGGTCTGTCAGGGCCTATGGCCCCTGGTTTCTTCCCTCTCCATCAGATACCTCCTGTACACACCAAGATCACAAATTTACACCTTGAGAGTTGCAAATGTTTTTGGTAGCTCATAGCAGAACTGGGCAGGATGGGGGAAACAAGGGGCATCATCAGGCTTTGCTGATGGACAGAAAGAAAAAACAAAGTGGCTCATGTTTTGTTTCATTTCTGGCAGCCAGTGGTGATCAATGATTGACAATRGTACTGCTGAATGGCCACCAAAGAGTGCTCTAAGAAAAGACAAAATTGCAGCTGCCCTCTGAGGGAAGTGGGGAAAGAGATGAGCTTTCCTGGGCAATGCTTTGTCCCACAGTGATTTTCCCCCTGCTCTTCTGGGCTGAAATCTGCCACCTGCTGCTCTGTGGGGGCTGCCAGCGAGTGGAAGCAGCAATGGGTGAGTGGAGCTCCCTTTCCCCACACCAGCTCAACCCTAGAGCACCACCACCTTTCCTAGGGAGCACAGGGACACAGATACCATGCTGACTGGAATATACAACTTGGTGGCTGGGACAGTAGCTAGTAAGCTGGGCAGGAGTCAGCAGCAGCCAAACTGGGCAAGGCTTGGTCAGAGTACAGGGCACTTTGCTCACAAGCCGTATGCTCTGCCTGTGTATCCCTTTCTTTGTTGGCGTTGCTGAACTCCTCAGCACAGGGGATGGAGCAGGTTTGCATTCCCAGTGTACGTGTCTGGGTGGTGCCTACTTCTCTGGGAAGAGGCTGGAGCAGAGCATATCCCTCTGCAGCCCTTGGTGCTGCCTCCTGGCTGCGGGGTGCCCTGGGCTGCAGGGTGCTCTCAGCAGCGAGAGCTGCTTTTGCTGGGTGGTTGCTGTGCTTGCTAAAGAGCCTGCCTGCCCTCCATTCCCCTGCTGCCTGCCCTCCATTCCCATGTAATTGTACAGCAGAGGATACTGATGTGCTGGCCACCTGGGACAACAGGGTGTCTGAGGACATCTGGTGGTGGAATTCCTTACTCCAGGGCTCTGCAAGATGGGACTAATGTGACTGGGTGTTTCAAGGCTCTACGGCCTTCCCTGAGTCAATTGATGTTTGTCCTGTCTGATTTGGGGTTTGCTGTGTTCCTAGCTTTGAAGGAACCCATCCAACCTATACCATCACCGTAGCAGCCCGTGGGGGAGATGCAAATATCTATTCTCACTCTCAATGGGTGTTTTGCAGGTCACCTGGCAGAAGAGAAATGGGCCTTCCTTCCAGAACAATGCACAGGCTGAGGCTAATAGGGCCATTTCAGAAGAAGGTTCATTTCACCAGAGCAACCCCAAAGGCCTCAGCTATCACCCTCCAAAATCTCACACTTGAGAATGACTCTTACTACAAATGCATTTTCGATGTGTTCCAATCATGGCTCCTTCAGCAAAGAGATATGCCTCAACATCCAAAGTAAGTCTCCCACTGACACCTTCTCTTTTTCTGGCACTCAGTTTGGGTCTGATGTACTCAGGAGGTGGGGATGTCATTATGCTATGCACCACATGGAGATTTTCCATGCAGCAGCATCTCCTTGGTGGATARTGTCCAGATTGCCAGACCAGAATTATTATCTAAGCAACTGTCCTTTTAATTGGACAATATCTGTCAGGAATATTAATTAATTGACCTTATAAAAACTGAAGAATTACTGTACCAGGTGTGGTTTTTGCCATATTGTGTACCTGAAAGCTTTCACGTAAAGATTTGCTTTTGCATTCACTCTAGCATTGTTTGGGAAGATCTGTTCTATTTTCAAGGCAACACTTTCCTCAGGGGAAGTGAAGGCAAATAAGCCAGCAGATGCTTTCAGAAAAAAAAACTTATACAGAGAGAGAAACCCACCCAGCCTTGACTGGAAACTCACCACAGCATGTAGAAAGCACCTTCTCTTTTTGCTGCCAGCAATTTCTGAGCTCACAGTAGAATTCCATTCCCTCTTGCCCACTGAGGGTCTCCTCACTGCAGTGTGCTCAGCAACACGAAAGCCTTCCCCCAGCATCACATGGCTGGATGACAGAGGCTGGAGGAGACACCTCAAATGCACCACATCCAAAACACCAACGTGTGGCAGCTCAGGACTTTAGGACAACTAATTMATATGATTAAGCAGAAGCTATTTATTGTTTACATTAGGCTATATTTTTTAATTCTAAAACTGCTGTTCACATGATCACAYRTTATTTGATTGRTGTGTCTGTTTTGTCYACATGCACAGCATGCACTTTTCAGGAAATATGGTTGGTTACAGTCCAATGCTTCATGGCCTTCCTTTATTTAGTTCTTGAAGTCTTGGTATTCTGTTTCTTAGCTTCTTCTTTCTTTTTTTAGAACTATTTATGCCTTAGTAACMTTGACAAATTCTAGAGGGTTTTGGTAAGAAAGAACTAAAGATGGTTTGGCCTGGGGCACACTGTAGCCTAGGATGTCTAAATACACTGCTACACCAACAGAAATCTTAGAGTGGAAAGCAGGCTTACCTTCTCTGTCAACCACCTCCTTGCCTTGGTCTGCCTCCTGGAYCACCTTCAAGGAAGGAAAATGAAGACACTTCACCTGGAATAAAGGCCACAGCTGTGTGGAGATGTGTAATGTAGTGGGGAGCACTTAGGGAAGGATGTACAATTGTGGGAGGGCACTATAGTATTTGTACTTAAGTGAGTCTTGTTAGACAACTTTCTGTGGGGTCAGATCTCAGGCCAGATGAAGATTTCAGGATTTAAAACCCTCCAGAAGACTTCTCCCTGTGGTACCTTTGTGTGTGTGGTCGATGTGTGTATATATAGATGGAATAAATATGTACATCTGTGCATACACAGTGTGTCCACATTCCCACATAATGATTTATCTAGAGGAGCAGTACACACAGCTGGGAGACACCATCAGAGCAGACTCCTGGCAGACAAATGCTGGGGAAAAACATTTCACATAGATTATCTTGCTGGAGGATATATGTCAGGAAGGATGGGACACTTCTCTTGTGATAAACCATCTTTCAGAAAAAGAAACACAAATAGATCAAAAGTTCTGAGTTTTGATATAACCTGATACCAGGGAAGTGTGAGACATTATCAGTATTTATTTAAAACCATTAAATAATCCTTCATCTTTGGCAGAGTTACATTGTTGCACTGTTCTTTTCTCTCCTTCAAAGAATAAATGAGCACAAAATACTGAATGTTGCACTCTCAGTCCCAGCCCCTAGAAGAGGACAGCAGAAACACATTGGTATCACTTCATGTTTTGTGTGAAGTTACTCGTTCCTTTTTGTAGATGTTCAGAAGAGAACAACATCACATCAATATTAACAGCTGTGTTGCTCTTACCTATCTTGAGATACTGTGTCATGAGACCAAATAACAGCAGAAGGAACAAGTGAGAATAGTTTCCCTTTTCTTGTAAATGAGGTACCTGGCTTCTGTTAATCTGGCAATTTGCCTTTCTTCTTGGTATTTTTATGTATCTGTTCTGGAAACCCATCCAGCTAGTAACAGCATCTTTAAAAAGACACAGTTCACTCTCAATGACAAGGGGTATACCGAGCATTTTGTGATTAATTCATGGTGTGTTTTTTTTTCTCAGGCAGAACACACACGGTGCACCCAGATCTCCTGCAAAGGAGACAGAGCAAGACCTGGGTGAGAGAGCCTCTCTGAGCCTGTGCACACCGAAAGACCAGCACTCCACTTATCAAAACGAGGTAAAACAAACACCTAAGGCTTCCAGTGATTATTCACATCCTCCATTAGGGGTCTCTGTCCTGCCATGTCTTTGCTGCATGGGACAGCCACACTGGGGAGATGGCACAACGTGTGCCCATGTGCCCCTCTAGCAACAATCAGAGAAAACTGCTTCATGTTTTGCACTGCTGCACTGGAGGGTGCAGCAGAAAAGTTAGTCGAAGTTATTCAGGTTCAAAGGCATGGAAGAGGCACTGGAAATGTCCAGGAGGGCAGCTGATATGTCCCTTCTGGGCAAAGCCAGGGAGCCCTGCAGAGCTTGGGTGTGTCACCCTGAATTTTTAAGCCTTCTGATAATTCTCATAGTCGTAGTGGAGTTTCTCATGGTTTTTAGGTAAACAGCGGGGTTGTTTGTATAACAGGTTTTCAATGTTTACATTCTATCTTACTAGGAGGAGAGAGCTTGACAAGCATTTCTGTTAGCCAGTGTGATTGGAGAGGTGGAGACTTTATTCTCCAATCACTGGCTGTGATTAAGGTAGATATATATATATAGTTTCAGGTTAATTAACTCCTCTTTTCTTTCCTGCATGTGAATGTGTGTGTTGTGCTGCTATTTCATGCAGGGTGCTGCAGAGAGCAGCCGTGCAAATGAAGTGCATTTGGGGATTGCAGCAGAGTGTTATGTGACTTTAGGGGAGGAGACAAAGGTGAGAAAGGGAGGAATCAAGGGCATCTGGAAATAAAAAGCTTGGGAAAATGGATGGGTGAAGGAATAAAAGGGTCTGGTTTCATTTATACCCAGGTGCCAGCATCTGGGGAGACCTGAGTGAGAGAGGCCAAGTGCCAGCCACCAGCCTGGACCAGGGTCWGAGCCTGTGTRTCCCTGGAACCTGGAGCAAGCAYGGGAGAGCCTGTGAGGGCCAGCAGAGGTCGAGCCAGACCAGCCAGTGAGTGAGTCCTGGGATGCCCTTTGATGTCTCACAAGCAATCAGGCAGAAGGATCTGTGCTGTGGATGGGCCAAGACCAACAGACCTAGGCTAGGASTGGCATTTGGGGAAGAAAAAAAAGTTATCTTTTCAAGGCCTTGATCTGGGSAAGTTCCCCTCCAGCTCTGTGTGTCATTACACGAGGTGTTTGAGATGTGCTTCCAATGTATTTGCAAAGGCTCCTCTGACAGCTTCTGTATAGGTGCAGCCTCAGTGCAGAGCACTGCCTGTGATAAGCACCTAGTGAAAAGGAATTATATCTCATTCAGCCAAGAATCTTGAAGTCCCCTGAACATTGTACAGTCATGCCTTAGTTAGCCAAAGAATTTATGTGGGGGGTTTTTGTACTTTGTTTTTATTTAAATTTAACTTAGTAGAACAAGACAAAAAACCCAAGAAAATTAATAGCTGAACTTGAACCTGCAGGAAATAACTCCAGAGACTTATGCACTTCAGAAACTTAATGAATAGAGGTTTGTTTAGCTACGGAAGCAAACCCAATCGAGAGTTGTTTAGATTAGAGGAGTTCTGGGTTATCTTTAACTATATGTAGTGCCTTAGTAGTGACTTAGTACAGTGGGAATCAGCAGAAGTGAATTATGTATGTGCTGGGAGCTGCCAACATGCAAGGGTCATGTGGAGGGCAGGTGATAGAGACAACAATTAAGACCCTCTGATGAAGCAATGAAGCCCCCTAATCAAAATAATAATGGGTAAAGGACCATATGGCAGCCCTGCTCTGCACCAAGACAACATTGGAGAAGACATCCTGGATGTAATGGCTTGGCAGACTCTGGGAGGGGCTCTAAGGAAATCCTAAGTGTGACAATGTATTTAAACCCTAGGGAACAGTGTCTCATGGGACCTGTTCATGGCAAAAATTTCCCAGCATGTCTCCAGTGCTGTAATAAGGGAATCCCCTATTTAACAGAATTTTTGTTGTTGGATTTAAGTCCTTTAATTCACSAGTTGGAGAGATGCCCAGTCCACTCACTGAAGGGAAAACACCTTCAGTGAGTCAAACATTGAAGTATTAATTCACCAGCACTGTGCTTGTCCTCTTTGGACTTTCAAATAGTCTTTCAGYATCCAACAACACCATCTCTGGTATCAAGAATTACAACCACCATATCCAAAGTCATTCCATCATGAAATGACTTTATGAGGTTGTTCAGCAGCAGACCCTGACTGTGGTTGCTGGAAGAGAAGATGTTGAAAGGGACTGATGAAGGAACTGGGCGCTGGATGTCAGTTTTTCTTTCCTCTCCTGGAAAAAGAGGTCTTTCAAAGGGCCTGGGAAAGGAATGTGGAAATATTCCCAAGTCTGTTCTCCACACTTTCAGGCTGGCCAGCGAGGATGTGTGGATAAATTCATGATGCCAGAGGTTCATGTCCAAAAGGAGACAGAGGAKTCCTATAATTTTATTCAAATGAAGGGAAAGGCCATGGGGCAGATCCCCTGGGTTCTCTCAAATTGTTGGAGAGCACAGCCTCCTTTTTATCCTGATTTTCTGGCTGCATCACCCTTTCCCTTTCCCCATTGGCTGAGGTACTTAGAAGGTACAGATGTCATGACACAGACAACCCCCTTTGTGTCTTTGTTCTTCTGTAGATCCAGGAATTTAGCAAGGCCTTGGTTGAGCAACATTGTTCTGAATGTTTCCTCCTATTACCATCTGGTCTCTGTCTCTGGCCTTATCTCTTACAGTCTSTAAAGCCAAATTCCTCCCATTCCTTTCAKYRAGAAATGGGAATGGCAGCCATTTGSTATTACCCGGGAAAGCAGCCAGACTGCCCAAATCCCTCTGACAAATCCTGCAGTGGGCTGCCTCCTCTCACAGCAGGATTTAATGCAGCTGAGCTTCTTGGTGAATGGACCTTTAGAAAGTAACCTCAGGCTTCTTGGCRAAGAGACATTTAGAAGTCAATCTCAAGTGATGTTTTAAGCAGGAGTTRCTCAGCATTAAAAGACAATCATTCCTCAAATTCTGAAAATCCCACACTAATTCAGTTTGCCTTGAAATCTGTCATGTTGCATGCATGTGGGTTACAATGACGGCTGCAACTTGGTATTCCTCAAGTGAGAGTTTCCTGAGGTTAAGTGCTCGTTATCTTCTCTCTTTCTCTCTCTTTCTCTCTCTCTCTTTGTCTCTCTCTCTCTCTCTTTCTCTCTCTCTCTTTCTCTCTCTCTTTCTCTCTCTTTCTCGGTTATTATCAATGTGCCTGTGCTCTTCCATTGTGGTTATTATTGGAAGCCATCACTGTATTTGTACAAATATAACACAAGATGATGTTCATCGTTTTTCAAAGTTAACTTTTTTTACCAGGACCTGGAGATTGTGGAGAGAAAATGTGCAGGCTCAGTGTTGTGAGACAGTACCAGTGGTACTCCATCCAGCCATGGTCAAAGCTACACCAGAGGGGAAACACCGTGCTCAGCAGCCAAACTTCTGTTGCTGTGGTGTTGTTTGTTCTGCTCTCTTACACTTCTACACATATACACATTTTCTAGTAAAGAACTGTTACTCCTTTTCCTATATTTTTCCCTCGTATAGRGGAAAATACGGGTGTAATTTCGAAGTTACAATAATTTCAAGGAGGGGTCATCTTTCCATTCCAGGAAGGTTCCTGCCTTCCTTGGCRGGCATTTATCTTTTAAACCAAGATGTTGTATCACCAAAAACTGGGAAATAAATTCGACAAGAGTATGCTAGGTTAGAAAGCCAACAATAATTTATTCTTAATAACAATAAATCATAATATCTTGATAAACATCAGTTTATTCATAATAATATAACTTGTTTGGTAACRAATTGCCCCTTTGAGACTTCTGCAGCCAGAAACTTGGATTTTTTCTTTTTCAAACGTAATCTGTGCATTTAATTTACGCAATACATCTCTTCCTACTATTGGTGTGGGACATTCAGGTATATAAGGAAATTGATGGGTTAACACCCATTTACCAATTCCAAATTTTAATGCTGGAAGAAAGGCCTTTCCTTTTGCTCCGTCATGCCAACATGAATTGTTTCCTGACTAAATTTTCCTTCAGGCATATTTAAGACTGAATGCACCACTCCAGTATCTACTAAGAAATTCCATTTGTCATTCCCAGTGTTAATGTAACCAGAGGTTCAGCTGGGGATGACTCCAGTCCCCATGACGCAGCTTCTAACACTAAGGGAGCCTTCCTGCCTGATCAGGAGCCTTGGGTGAACTCCAGGGTTCAGCAGCTCGTGTTTGACCCTTTCCCCACATATATTCCCATTTCTAGTGGCTCTTCTCTYAACAAATAGCTCACAGGCCTCTGTACAACTGCCATTAACTCCTYCTCTGCCTCTCTCCCATGATGCCCCCCCTCCTCTTATTGGGCTTTGTTCTGCTAACACAGCTTTCACTCCTAATTATTGTACATGGTCCGTGCTGCTTCTAACAACTCACTCAAATCTCTAGGAATAACATATCAAATCATCACATATCTTCACAACTTTCTCTGGGTCTTCCCTACAAGTTTGTSCTACAGGACTAACTCTTCATTGGTTTCCAAACACAAAATCCTTTCTTCTACTCCTCCGTCAGMTTGCTCATTTATGCCTCTTTTGCCTGCAGCTGGAGGAAAATCCCCAGTTGCAACCTTATCTACTCTCTCAGCCCCTCTTGTCCCCTTGTGGCCTGTCATAGGTCCTCACTGCCCCTCTCTTCCACCACTATACTTTATAYGGTGTTTCCCAATACTACAAGCCCAGCAGCATTGTTTAGGATTTTTTCTTGATCTTTCTCTAAAGCTAAAAATCACTCAAGGACCCCTTATTAACAAGTAACACTGTGTGTGTGTAAAACAAATCTACACACAACACCTTAACAATTACAGATTCCTCAGCTCCTACCACCTGCTGCAGCAGGGAATGTACTGCCTGTGTGCCCCCCCTGCCCCCCTTGTCTGCCCTGTTATGGGCTAAAACTTTCACTACCGTGGTCACTTTCTTCTTCTYCCAATTCCTCACCCACTCCTTGCCTTTGTTCTCCCCTTTGTGCTCCTCTTCCTCAATCCAGTCTCCCTTTATTCACTGATAAATTGACTGAAATGGGCCCCATAAACTTTTTGTGCTTTTATCCCCACCTACATGGTTAACTTTCTCTGCTGGGAAATCTTGTGCAGTTTGTGCTGGAGAATTGGCAGRATCTCAAACTTTAAACAACTCAGCCTTTGCTTGTTTTATAGAAGTAATCTTGAGAGAAAGAGATGTAATTCCACTATGATCACRTGGTTGAATCAGCAGCAAAATGACAGCTGGTGGCAGATCCTCTGGACCAAATTAGACCTTCTAGTAGACCCRTTTGAGCATTTACAAACTTGAAGATGCACTGCCTGAGTGTGATGATTAAGGGGGATTTGCTAATTAATGTGAGCAGAGCCAGAAGGGATTTCAATAAGCAGAGATGATGTTCTGATATAAACTACATCCTGTAAAACTTACTGTGTTTGGTTTCACTGGAATCTGTGTCTCTGACTCCATTCACCCTTTTTTTTTCCTTTTTGCTGTTAAWTAATGGCAACTTGGATCAACTGTATCATTTATATGCCTTAAACCTGTACAGGATTCACTGGCTAGTGGCTCAAATGGCTCTGCTTGTAAGAGGTCAAGTAGGCCAGAAATCAAGGGAAGAATGAAGAAATACATTCATAGCAGAATGTGTCCACCCAGAAGGCAGAGGAAAGACTAAAGAATAGACCTCACTTGTGATAGAAGGAATTTGAAATTGCTTCTTCCACCAGCATGCAGGGTGTATTACAGCTAAAGAAATTTTTAAAAATTAACAAAGACCTCTCTGGATTTCAGGACAAGGGGTCTTAATCTCTTCCTCACTAACTTAAAAGGATTTATCATACCGGAAAGTCCATGTCACCTTGGCCACCACCAGCTCCAGAGAAGGAAATGTACAAAGAACCTTGTTAAACTTGCAAAGATTGCTGACCTGAGCTAGGTTACTGTAAAAAGAAACAATCGACATTAGAACACAGAATAAGGCAGAAGGGGATTTTTGTGCCTTGTTCTCCTCTAAATATAAAAATATTTTGAATTTTCYGCTACTGCTGGTTTGTCTGGAGTATTTTTCATTTGACTCTGTCTGCCCTGAGGTTACTTCTGGTCTTTGCCTACTACTTCAGTACCATCCTTTCTCTGCTCAGCTCTAATTTATTCCCTCTCTTCCAAAGAAGCAGTCCTCTTGTTTTCCAGACCCTTTCATCATTTTCTTCTTTCTTCTCTAGGTTTCTGCAGCCCAGTGAAGAAGTAATAACATTTGCAGACATTTTCCACCTCAGCAGATGTGAGTTACTGTAATACATTGCTCATATCCCAAAAAAGTCCCCTTCATTTTCATGAAATAAAAGCAGGAAGATTTCATTGGGATTTCCCTCCTTTTGTTGCTTTGATGGGGCAGGGCACTTCTGGAAAAATCCACTTTAAGCTGTGCAATGGGCAGTTCTCTGGACTTCCCTCTAAAACCCCCTCAGCTATAGTGAAGGAAACTTGCTAATGTATTTTTCTCATTAAAACAAAAAGAGTGTGAAGCGTGTAGGTACATCAGTCTCAAACAACGGGGGGGGTTAGTTGCTGGCCTGTTTTGGAGAGAACAAAAAGGGGAAGGCTGGCAGAGAGAAATTTAAGTGATTTAAGACGCAGTGATTGATCCTAGGAGATAGAAAAAAAGGTAGAAATAGAGGTAGTGGTAAAGCCGAGATTTTGTTGAAAAGCCAAGGGGCGTTGGATAGTTAGGGGGGAAAAGGCTGAACTAAATCAATCACAGTTTTGGGGAAGGTGTCTCCAAGTACAGCTCTACCCATCTGGAAGAGACAATGCCCTGACCTCCACACCCCAGCTACAAGTTAGACCAGATCTGTTGGGGGCAGCAGAAGCTTTCTATTTCTCCAGGTCCAAAGGCTTTATTTTGTGCACCGAGGGACTGAGAGCAGCAGGAAAGGTAAGGTTAACACATGGTGAGCCTGGGATCACTGGGGAAAAAAAAAAGCTGCAAACATCACCTTCTTTCTTAAGAMAGTTTAGTAACATTGCTGCAAATATTCCCACACATCTGTCTCTTAAATAAGAACGAGTTTCTGGGTTTATGTGAGCATCTTTGTCAATTCATTTTGGCAGGGGGTTGAAATTGTGGTGTTTGGTTTTTCCTGTGAGCAGTTATGGCTTAAAACAGGAGACCTTCTAGAGCCTGGCAAGATAAATATTGCAGCTGGTATGAACAGTGTATGAACGTGTGCATGGATGAAAGCATTTGAAGAAAGAGCAGCACTGAATGTCCTGTATTGATCACTAAGAATACTGTTTCTATTTAATCAGACTGGGAAATGGATTGTTTCTGTCAAGCTTGATAAGTTATCCCTGTTGTAGTTTTATTAGTGGAATTTAGTGGAAGATCCTAATTGGACAACAGGAAAATGGCAGAGAGATTACCATTTATCAGCCTCTTTTCCTCTCCACCCTCAGGAAGGTAGCAGCGAAAGCAAAAGACCACTCCTAAATATATAAGAGATAGAGCCCAAAATAATTTGTTACTGGGCTGTTATGAATACCCTTGCGAGAAATATTTCATTGCTGGATGRGTAAGGCTGCTGGATTGGGACAGCAACGCGGTTGGACGCGGCGTGGGAGCCTCCTCCTCCTCCCCGGGCTCTCATTCCCATCTTTCTCCCTGCTTCCATGTACTTGGCCGTGAGCAACCATCCCTCTGGTCGCCTTCCCCGGACACATTCCCAGGTGTGAAGAGTGTCGGGGTTATCTCCAAGGAGGGTTTCGGGCGGATTTGGGCAGCGGATGCCGGGCGCAGCTCAGCCCGAGAGCGCTGCCCGGAGCGGAGCCCGCCGGGGGAGCGGAAGGCTGGAGCCACCGCCCGCCCCTCGCCACTCCTTCCTCCGTCTTTCCCAGCCGGGAGGGTCCTCCAGGTGCCGGAGTCAGTCAGCAGCTGCCTTCGGAACCCTGTGTGACGCCAGGAGAGTGAAAATTCCTTTGAAGTTAAAGGGGGTTTCCCGAAAGTGGCGGGGAAGCGGTTTGTTCAGAGAGGGACACAGCCCGTGGCTCAGGAGACCCCCGAGGTGCGGGTCGCGAAGGCGCAGTAAAGGATTTCTGCTTTATCTTTAATGCCTTTTTAATTTTTTCCCTGCAGCACCCGTGACTGGGTTGTGACCTAAAAGAACTTTTTGATTTCTACTTTCTTACAGTAGCCCGGTATAACTACTGTGCTATAGCTACACGGTACAGCATCGTTCCTCAGTGTGTTAATTCKTATTGCTCCGGGTGTGTGCAGTGGTGCTTTGAGGGCTTTTATGGGTACTAAAGCAGTGAAGCAAAGAATTGTTATTGAAAACTCTGCTTGCTTGCAGGAGTGTAKGCACTGCGATATAAACAACTCTGTGACTCGATAGTTTCTGCTTGCTATGCTGTCCCTTCATTTCTGCATGCTTGTAGGAATATCTATCTGAATTTCTTATAGCCATGCTCAAATATCTGACTGCAYAAACTTTTTTCATTGGGCTCGTTGCTGATGGGTCCTTGTTTCCTGATTCTACTSATCACAACTTGGTCTCTCTTTGTTCTTGGTAACTGGAGAATTATATCAGAAGTAGTTTTAGCACAGTGTGTTTAAAATTTAAAGGCAGGCTGCTGGTTGTGGGTGTATGCAGTGTTTATGCAAGTTTGCTGGCAATTTGTGTTTAAATACTTTTTTCTTTCTTTCCCTTATTTATTTATTTATTTTCCTTTTTAAGTCTAATATAGAAAATACTTTTCAGTTGATTGTCTCTTTTATTTTTTSCATGTTATGAAAATCTTTAAAAGGYTGGGCTTTGCTTACATTCTTGACAGAAGATGGTCCCAAGATCATCAGAATTAGTGTCAACTAGTTTTGCAGGCAAAATACTCAGCACTGGATAGAGTGTGTTACTGAGGTATYTTTTGCAAAATAATGTTTCCACTTGAATATCACACCAACTTCAGTTCCAGCCAGGTCTACAATTCAGTTGTAGGGAATAGGGCAATAAGATTTGTCAAGTCTTGCTGTCTGACCCCAGAACTACATCCTTTTCCAGATGAGAAATCTGCAGTTAATTTTTGTACCTTGAATGTACAATATCGTCAGAAGATGATCTGTCATCTCCCCTTGTCTTTCTTTAGGTGAATCAGATTTTCTCRTCCAAAATGACTTTACGAGTTCTGGTTTTGTGTTTGGCATGTTCTGGGCTTGGGAAGGCAAATGGTAAGTTGAATTTCCTGAAAGCTGCTTGAAATTGTTTGTGGAACTGGTTTCAGATTTCTGAAGCTTCAACAGAGTAAGAGACAAAAATAATAAAAATACAGATTGCTGGTGCTGTTTGACTTAGATACTTACATAGCTGAARCAGAGACATGGAGCTGCTGGTAGTTGTGACACAAAATCTCCCAGAGCAGCATTTAGAGACAGGAGGGACAMGAAGCATCCCACATCTACAGTGACATTGGACACCATTGTTAACCTGAGTTGACAGCTTCCGAGAGTGGGGAATCCCTAAAGAACTTCCTTCCTTCCATCTCAAATGCATGATGAACTCTGAAACTGCAGTTCAGAAAGCTTTTTAGAGGCAGGTTTTTTGCTGCTTACTTCTCTGGCTTGGTGTGTATTTCTCTTATGCATTCAATCTTCCTCTAGCTCTTAGGAAATAAAAATTGAGTATTTGCTGAGAATAGGAAGTCATGAGCTGACTTAGTAAAACTTAAGAGGGAAGTCTGAAGATACGGGTACAGAAATAGGTACGTCTTTTTGGCTTTCCAGTAGCTTAGAAGAAAGATAAAGCCTTGGCTGATGTAAAAAAACGTAAGTTCATTTATTTCTAGGAGTATGCAGGAAATTGACTGTTTTTGTAGGGAAAAGCCACAGAAGCAGTATTTAACTGAAGGAATTGTGTCTGTGGGTAACCCAGGCCTTAGAATCAACATTAGGCTTCTGAATGTGTGMGATATCTGCCCATTTCAGTAACTGTTTACTGTCATTGCAGTGGTTCCGCAGGCTGGACACACAACTGTGAGGATGGGTGACAATGTGACTCTGAGCTGTGCCCTGACAAAACCCATGGATGTCCTGCAAGTGACATGGCAAAAGAACTCAGAAGAATCACATCCCAATATAGCTACATACAGTAAAACAAACGGATTAAAGATTCACAAGCCCTATGACGACAGACTTAATTTCACAAGTTTGGAACTCAAYGAGACAAGCATAACTTTTTGGGACACTAGAATGGATGATTCAGGATGTTATAAGTGTGTTTTCAATGCTTACCCTTYTGGCCCCTTATCAGGAAACACCTGCCTGAGTGTTTTTGGTGAGGTTCTGCAGGGATATGTCTCTAATGAAATAAGAGGTGTTTTCTCAACCACAGTATGTCCTTGAGCAGATTCAAGAACTGCAGTGATAGCAGCATCCCTTGGTGGAACATGATGTAGAAACAGAGCACTAKTGCTGTAAGCAAAATTCTGTGGGTCATATTCAAACCTACTGTGGYCATTTTGGCTCTTGTTTGTTACTCCTTGAAGTAGCAGCTGAAAAGTAAGGAGTGGAATCTTTATAAGTCCTTGATCAGTCCAGCTGAAACTCTGGCAAACCAACATTGCCCATTGCAGTTTCCTTTTGGTGCAAGGTACAACCCCAGTGCTGTGAGCTGCTCTGCCAAATCCTACCACWGATAGGGAATTAGCAGCAATTATTTTACTTAACAGATTATTYGAATACTTGGATTTCAGAATGAATTAAATCTTTGGGGTATGAGGGTAGGAGTATTCATTCATGGAGGGGACCTGACCCAAGGAACTCTCCTTGCATTCCTTGCCATTGGGCTCAGTRAATTGAGTAAGCTTTGCTCTGATTCATAATGGTTAGACAGCTACTASTCTTTATGACCACGTGCTCACTGTGGTGATGACTTGTCTCATTTGTGTGTTGGAAGGTCTTAATGCATCTGTCCATCACAACATTTCTGAAGAYCATTTGATAGCCATCTGTAATGCTGATGGCCTCCCAGARCCCACCATCACCTGGAACAACCTGTTCAATTCTACTCCTACACAGACAACAGTCAAGCACAAAAATGGGATTGTGTCCATCACAAGCAAACTAGAAATCTACAACATTAAGAGCATCAGTGCACAGRATTTGACCTGCAGAGTAAGCAACACAAATGAAACATTTGAATTGACCGTGAAAATAAAAGGAGGTGAGTGAGCAGTACCAGCAACTTGTTAGCATTCTCTTGGCCTCCATGTTTTGCAGTAGCATATTTGGATAGGAATATTCTGGAAAGAGGAGAGAATGAGATGTGTATATGTCAGGAAATCCTATTTCATTGCTGTCTTTGAGGTAATAATGTATTTCAGTCCTGTCCAAGAGAGAAAAAAAGCCAGACTAATCAGCTAGAGGGGTATGGGGTTTAGAGGCACCATGCATTTTGCAGTAAGTTGAACTTAGGTTCTCACGTAGGCCTTCAGAATTTTTTAACAGCCTAAAAATAAATATAAGTATGTCAACTGATATCTTTGAGTAGGAACATGAGTAGAATCTCTATGGGCTGGTTGAACTCAGAAGTTTTGAAATTCGTAACAGTCTCTGAATCAAGTGTTTCAGTTCAACTTACTGCATGTTTTGTTGTATTTAAGCAGAATATTATGATTCAGTTTCTCTCATTTTTTGCTAAGGCAAATGTCCACTGCACTAATGGTCAGGGAGGARTAATACTTTCAGGCATACAGGGAGGAGGTCAGTTGAAGATTGGTTTATACAGATACATTATATTATAATCTATATTATATGTAGATTATATTAGATACTTTAATGCAACATATGAGTATCTTGTGGTGTTAATTTATTTCTTCTTTCAACATTCGGTTCTGCTGGAAAGACTTTCACCCTGTTTCTGCAGATAAGGAACAGAAACACTAAAAGCTGAACTGCCATTCTTAGTTCATAGAGCCTTAAACTGAAGACCACTTGTAAATTAGCAAGACAGGAAAAGTCACTTGTAGCTGTGGGTTGATTCTGAAATTACACACTCAGAAAGTGATTGTTAAAGTAGTAGTACTAAAGAGCAGGATCTGGTCATTAATATCTGCTCTCTAAACATTCAAAAGCCAYTTAGTTCTTAATTCTGAATTACATTACAATTCTGAAAAAACATATTAAATCTTTTTGTCCTGTCTCCAATATTCTTTTATTTTGGTCATTGAAAAAGAAAATTTATATCTCAGAAAGCAGAAAACTAAGACTTRTTATTTCTTCCTAAGTGGATAAAAAATCAGCTAACAGCTTGCTGTTTTAACAATCATATTTTAGAGGGCAAGAAGTTCAAATGAATAGTTCCCTGTATCTTTGTTAAAAGACATAATAATTTTAGATTGAGTCAAATAAATTTCAAGTCATTCAATTTTCGAGCTAATGTCAGTGAAATGAGCCTTTATATAACATTTTGATTAATAGGAGCCAAATGAAGTGGCTAATGTCTAACCAGGGAGGAACACTTACAGCTGTTGGGTAGAGCTATTTGCAGGCAGCAAAATATAGCCTGTCTTCTTCTCTTAAAATTACAGTGTTAAGTGTTTAAAAGTAAATATAATAAAATTCTGGGTGAACAAAAACGTCTACTGAAACTGTTAAGACTTGTATGAAGTTCTGCTTTTGTTTGCATGCCAATTATTGTTTCAGATATGGGAATGGCAGTGTTCTTTGCTATGAACCCTTTTTTTGCCATCTTTTCTTCACATTTTTTGTGGGCAAGTAGTTTATTTTTGAAGGTACATAGGTTTATTCTCTCTTTTGAGCAATTGCTGCTTTCATTTATCTTGGCAGTACTTTTAACCATATCAGAGGAACCCTGTCATTAATCAGGCATTCTCTTGGCTCATTTTTGCTTTTTTTTCTCAATAAGCTAGATTAATTTGCTGCAGGTGTTTCGTTGTTTTGTTTTCACAGAAGAGGGATCATCATTGCTTTGGCTGGTGATTACTGCGGTGCTTCTAGTAGTCATCATAGTTCTGACTCTGATTATACTGTTCTGGAGGAAGATCCTATGCAGAAAGAGTTGAAGTGGTGAGTCCCCARTGTGTGGAGGGTTTGACTTAATGAATCTGCTACTGCCAGAGAACAAAAGCCTTCACTGAGAAGAAGGAGAAATTAACAGTTCTTGCACCCCCGAGACAATGTGTTAATTGTAAAATGTCTGTGAGACTGCCATTGATMCTATAAACAATTCAGAAGATGAAATTTCTTGTTGAATTTTCAGATCAGCCTGGAAGTTAAAGTGCAAGGAGTTCATTCTTAAATACTGCTTTTTAAGGGATTGGAAGAAAAAGATGAAATGCCCACAAGAAAGAWGTATTCTAGATGTTTATTCTACAACCATGCCAAACACAAATGAGCTTGTACTAAGCATACCTTGAAGGAGAGACCTTGAGATGATTTGATAGAGCTTTGGGATCACYCCCTAGAGCAGATCTGAGATTGACCAGGAAAAAAAAGTACCAAAAAGCACAAGTGCTGCCTTGCAGTGTTTTGAAGCCCCTTCACTGCATGGCACATGAGGCCCACACTGGGATGCTGTGCCTGCAGTGGGGCCCCAAGCTGGACCAGCATCACTCAGTGAAACRCTGCCTGACAAGAGCAGGTTGTTCATGTTTAGAGCAGGCTGAGGATATGAACGTGTCCYAGCAGGATTCTGGCCCGTGGATATTGGCAGTTCCCTGGGCAATGCCTTGTGTGGGTTCAGCACTGGTTTGTAACAGGGCCATCCCCAGCAGGCAGCAACAGCAGGTTTCTTACTCCCCACACCACACGCTAGGTATGGGGCTTGGAAGCCCCAAGCCATTTAGAGTATCCTTGTGCCATGACATGGATCATGTTAGACATGTTTSACTGCTGCAGAGACACTGCTGTCATGCACAGCAACAGAGCCTACGTGTTATTTGGGAAATTGAACTGATCCCCCTGCCCTGCCTTGTAAGGAGAGCATAAGACACAGAAAAGCATTMGTTTCAACTGAAAGCACTGTGCCTCTTTTTCCTTACCTAAAGCCTCAAAGCTTGAAGTCCYTCTGTGTCTCCAAGAGAAGTGGGKTCTCATGTCCTGCTGCCTGGGAAGATGTCAAGATTCCTGGCCCCCCATGTATCCCTGCCCAATGTGTCACAAAGGCAAGGCTTAACATAAATCCCTGTTCACTGGGGCAGAGGGCAGATGAGCAGTCTTTAGTAGTGGGTGTTTGTTGGATTAAAATTTATCAAGAAAAGCAGGATTTTAATGACATCCATTGTTTGTGTTCCTTCCCATTTTTCATGGGTTTTAATTAACTCTGATGCCAGGATGTGACTTCTGCAGTGAGGCTGTTAGTATCTGCTATTTTAATGTAATCCAGTTTTTATCAGCCACAGTCTGTATCTTTGCAGTTGCTCTTTGGTCTTGGGTTTCAGATATTTCATGCACTCACCTGGACCCCTTATTTGGAATAAGGGCARCATTCCTTTATCCAGAGTAATTTTGACCAGCTGATCATATTCCTTCCTACAGTGACCATCTTAGTGAAATGCATAGTCTGTCTTCCWAATTTACATCTGTTTCCCTGAAGGCATCATTAACTATTTTGCWGTAAAACTTCAGTGGTGCTGCAGTTTGATCATTCTGTCACCATCTGAATTTTTTTGTTTTTCTCCCAGGATGCTTTTTTCTGCTGTTAGCTAAGGGTTACTTACAGTTCATCTTGTATATTATTCCATGGATGTGTCACTTTCCTGGCCATCCTTAGAATACTGAGAATATCTGTGGAGCTACAGTAATTTTTAACACTTTATTTACAGTGTATTACCACTCCACAAGTATTGTGATGAAGAAATCCCCTAAACTTCTGATCTGTGGATCCTAGTCTATTTTTGTGRTGACTTGTTTTTCCCCTGGTAATCTGTAAAATGTGTTTATGCTTTCTMAAGCATTGGTTGTAGTTGGTTCTCCCAAAAGACAGTAATATCCTGCAGAAAGCCCTTTTCTGGTTTTATCCTCTGTTGTCCTCAGACCAAGTGGAATGAGGAGCACTGCCTACACACATATTTTTGGACTTGCTGTTTGCAACAGCTCAATGGAGAGCTAAAAATAGAGAGTTCATAGCACTGGCYCGAGAACAAGGGTCTGTCTGGGACTTCAGTACTTCTTTTCATTCTGCACTAGATAACAGGCACAGCCTTTCCAGGCTTGTCAAGATGCTCAGTTTTTAAAGTAAAACAGTAGGTTTTCATCTGGGTGGCTGGGGAGCCTTCTCTGACAAAGTTTCTTCAAAGTGCTTTTGCTTCTGGGAGTATGGCTAGGTTTTGCTTTGCTTTTATTTTTGTTGTTCCCTTCCTCTCCATAGATAGGAGATATCCGTATCTCCGTAGATACTTGGGAATCAGGTATCTGGGGCTGGAAGTTGACATCCCATCCCTCAGGCATTTGCCTTGTATACCAGTTACAGAGCATCCATACWTTTTTGGTTCTCCCTGAAAATATCCCAAGTGTCTTCACAACATTTGTGGGTAGGTGACTTGTTTGGAATCAAACTGAGCAGCCTTTGTGGCAAGTGTTAACACACAAGCTTTGGAAAACTCACACCTCATCCTCTATTAAGTAGGCAGGCAAACCCAGCTGTGCCTGTTGCTCAGTGTAAGTGCAATGAGCAGGCTGCAAATAATCACCAGGCATAAWTTCTCCCATGGCTGAAGTTTCTCGGTGTTGCTCATCCGATAAAGTTAAATCCTTTCATTCCTTACTCAACTAACAGAGCTTAACTATAGACCACACTGAGATAAAGCAGTCCAAGAAGCCAAGTTCACTGGGTAGAAGCGAAATAAAGGCTATTAGCCTGAATAAACTGCTGTGACTTAACTGTCATTGTCATGTCTTCACTTGCACGCTTTCCATAGCGTCCCTTGCGTATTTCATGGCTTGCAGGATACTCATATTTCATCCTGGCCAATTAAAAAGCTTTACAGTTAATTCTCAGGATGTATCAGCCTGAAGGGGGATAAAATTCCACGCATACTTTTTTTCTGGAGGCTTGTGGGAACCTGTGAGGAAGGATTACTTCACAAATGCATATAAAGGCCAAATTTTGGTAGCCAAATCTGTCCTGGAAGGCTGGGAAATAAGTACAATGCAGGAATTCCAGTTTTTGGGAAACTTTATAAGAACAAGTACTTGGTTACTCTTGTCATTGCTTCGTTTGTAGTAAAGATAGTAATTAATTCTGGAAGAGTCAGTATAGCAGTATTCTCTAGTCTGTATTCAATTTGGGGAAGGGTCTAGCAAGTTTCTAAGCTCTAGCTTAAAAACTACAAGAATTCTTGTTTTATCTTATAACTTGGCATGTTTCTTCAGTGGATCTGATTTTCTTATTAGTGAGAGACCCGGTAGTTGAGAACAATATACTGGCAGCTTGGTTTTAGGAGAAATTTCAAAATAATATTTCCAGAGAAGATCACCAAATACCAGATTCTCAGATGATAAACTCAGGACATAACTCCCTCTTAAATGAGGCAGATGGATATAACACACTTCCTTTGCTCACAGAGGAATGGGTTTCTAGCAGTCACGTCCCAGCTGGTGAGGCTCATTTTAGAGAAGCCTTGCTTTCCTCCCAAGTGTAGCTTTAATGGGAGTAGGAGATTAAATTTGTCCTGTTTTGAGTTCCTGCAAAAKAGCAAAAAATATGCAGTGAATATACAACAGCTTCATTCCTTTACCCTTAATACTAAATCAAGAAAAGCCCCAAACCCAAGCCGACCAACCAAACAAAAATCCCAAAACCCAAAAATGCCACAGTGTAAAAATAGCATAGACAAACAGACCTAAACAGAGCTATTGAGGGGAGGAATTAAAAAAATCAAACAAAAACCCTCATGACAAAAATGTCAATGAAGGGGTAATTCTGCTGCCAGGCTGCCCATCAGGTTTCCTGAGGACATAAATATTTTGCAACTCAAGTGAAGATATTTTCTGGATTTCATCACGCACTGTTCCCTAGTGATTCCACCTAATTTTCTGTTCACAGAAATGTGCCTGGCAGTACCCTCTGGTCTGTATCACATACAGAGGAAGGATGGGCACACTTTGCAA
The DNA here is from genome assembly GCA_902810485.1 of Alauda arvensis. NCBI lineage: Eukaryota > Metazoa > Chordata > Aves > Passeriformes > Alaudidae > Alauda > Alauda arvensis. Next base: position 23,400 of record CADDXX010000029.1, on the reverse strand, counting down.
GCTTTCCATGTTTTAGTGCTCCCTGTTTTAATTGTGAAGGACAGGGATGGCTGATGTTTTGCTTGTTTTCCCTAGCATGTTTTGCTGGGAAAAGCATACTCCTTATCCTGATGYCCATTTAGAAGAGCCAGGAAAAGGGAGTTGCAGAGGAGGAAGGAGGGGAATGGGTGAATTATGAATTATCCTGGGCCATGGCTGGGGTTTTTGTCTGGAAGGATGAAATAAATCCTGTTTTGCTACTGACAGGATGAAGGTAGTGGTGTAGGAAACATCTTGGAGTTTGTCCTGTGCATCTAAAGGGAAGGCATTGAAGTCTATGCTACTRAAACACAAAGCCCTTTCTCTGCAGACAGGGAGGCTTTTGGTATAAGTGACTAGTAACATTTTTATCCTATGCATCATATTTGTGCTCATACTTCATTATGAGATATTTTCTGGTCCTTCCTTATCCTTTTCATTCCAACAATAGGGTTTTGTGTGTAATAGGGAAATCAAATGGCTGGCAGCTGAAAGGCAGAACAAATAGCATTCCTGTAATACGTGAATAGTTGCCTCACTCTTTCGATTTCTCATTCCTTCCTTGGTAATAATTACTCATATACTAGATTCCAAAACACTTGACAAAATACTTTGTCTGAATGCAGGGTTATTAGATAAAGAACCTCTTTCATACTCCTCTACATGAAAAGTAGAGACACTGTGTATTTTATTATTGTCTTCAAAGCCATGTAAAGATGGAGTTGCAAACTGAATCTTTATATTTTATGTTTGAGACAAAACATACGAAAGGTATTCTGAAATATCAAATTACTTAAATACTCAATATATGTGCATTAATTAATTATTGATGTGTGATTACCAGTGAGGAAAGTTGGTTTACTTTTCACAGTTTACAAATCCTTCCAGGATTTGTATATTCCTTATGTCATATTCTGAATTCTGCAGTGTGTGTGACTTCCAGAACTAAAAAAGCAGGGAAGTTGTTCACCAAAAGGTGGATTTGTTACTGTTGCTCCCTACTTTCCCCACTGTGCATTTCTCTTCCTCCTGTTCCAACAGCAACTGCACTGCTGAGCAAAACCTGAGACAGCAACACAATGGCCATGATTTATCATTTCCTGGGGTTGTTTTTGTGTTTTCTACGGTCCTTGCTTGAGGATTTCTACCCTTCTACAAAATCATTAGCAGCCTGAAGTCAACATTACACATAATGACTTGACTGGCTGGAAAGAAGCRGCAAAAACAGAAGACATCATATACACTGCCCTGTCTGGAAGCTGAGTTGATCACTGAAATGACTAACACAGTGTTTGTTGTCTGGTCTAGGCCCTTAATTTTAAAATGAAGAACTGGAGGGACCGCTTGGTCTGCTGCTCTGCAGAGGAGGAGATTTTTGTCGGGCAAAACCTTCTTTACCCCTGCCACTCTTGGTACTGCTGCTGGGCAAAATGTGTTTGTCTTCTTCCAGCTGAGTTTTGAAAATGTCCATGGACAGAAGCTCTGCAGACTCTCTGGGGATTCTCTTCCCATGCCTAATTGCTCTCGCAGTAGAGAGGGATTTAATTTTTGCCAATATCTGTCTGCAATTTCACTTGCAGSAGCTCAGAGTTCATCACCCCCTTCCTATCATCTGGTTTTTCTTCTCTCATCCAGCTGTTCCAACTTCTTTTTCTCTGTTTGGGAAGACCTGCYCGACTCAAAATCACAGGACTCAAACCACACAGGATTTGTCAAAATTATTGAGGAAGAGYAATAGGTCTCCCTGCAGGTGACTAAAATGAAGGCAGTAGCCACACTTTGGAAAGAAGAATTGTAAGCAATTTGTATAATATTATAGAAATTTTGGCTTCTTTCTAATCCTGGAGTGTTTTCTGGTTTTTTTAGGAATGTGTGTAGTGGGGTTAAATGTATAAGTGAGGAGGAGATGGTAACAAAGGCCAGTGGTGGAAGCATTGTCTCCTCCACCTTTCCTTTCTATTAGTACCCCATCCTTCTCCTTGCTGAGCTGTCAAAAGACATGGATTTAGTAAATAGTTTTTGTGCTCATCTTATGCAGTGTTCAGAGCAGTCTTCTCTGTCTTCATCCATTTTTATTGTGCCTTTTAAAACACAGCTAAATCACTTAGATGGACAAAAGTCATTGTTCCATGGCTGGACCTCATTGGGTGGGATGTTGCGTGCTGAGCTCACTATCCTGTGTCCCTACTGTGGCTGCAGTGATATCAGCTGGCAGTCTCACAGAGGCTGAGTTTACTGATTTGTCATGCTTTTGGTAGCAGATAAAGACACTGCACTATTCTTAGGAGCTGGGACCTAATGSTGCTCCTGTCCCAGGCTGGATTGGAGCTCCTGTCCCGCCATCCCAAGTTGCTCATCACAAGCTTGCTGATCCAGCCATTTCCAGGCTTAAAGTTCCAGGTGCTTGACCCTCCTCTTGCTGGGCAGCAGCAGGCAGCCCAGGAGGACTGTGCACTCCTGGGCATTGCCCTGCAGGTCCTCATCTTTRTGAGGGATTGAAGGCTCCAGGTACCCTCTGCTCCTGTGCTTGTTTTGGTTGGGACAGAATTAATTTTCTTGATAGAAGTTAGTATGAGGCTGCATTTCTGACTCTCCCCTTCCCTCCTGGGGGGCTGTGCAAGCAGCTCTGTGGTGCTTAGTTGCTGGCTGGGGTTAAACCATGACAGCCTCTGAGCACCATCACAGGGCTCTGCACCCACCCCAGAGGGCAGAGATTACTAAAAGCAAGCCTACCTCTGGGTGTACCTTCCTAGTGGCCCATTTTACTGACAGGATAGACAGATGGGATGGCTGCAGGGAGTCCTCTGGCCATTTTTTGTTCAGCTGATGAGTGACAGTGTTTTAAGTGTTTCTCAGTCTTCATTCTGTCTGAATGTTTGCCATTGTATCAGGGTCACTACCAGTATTCTCTTTTCTTTTGGCTTTGATGAGCATTTGTTTGTGCATCTGAAATACTGCATCTTACCAGAGTGTGCAGCATTTTGGATTGTGCCTTTTTATGTCGAATGTTTACTACAACTGTCAAGCTGAAAAATCAACAGTGGAGATTTAAAACTTGGGACTCAATGTTCAGAACAAGTGTTTTGCTGGTTCTAGAGCAGTGGCCTCTCCAGAGTCTGGTAAAAATTTTGTGTATCTGTCTGCTTGTGTTACTGAGGATGTGAGGGGTGATGTTTGCACTACATTTGTAGGTTCAATATGAAATATTTATTTGTATATTTCACTTTTTCTAATAAAAAAAAAAWTTGATCTAACCAAAACACCAACTGGTCCTTTTTTTWWATTTTTTTTCCTACTTGTTTGGGATACCAAAAATGTGTCATTTCATGTTGGGCTTTTTAGTAGTTTTGATTTATACTTTGCTTCCTTTCTGAACAGAAAATGGGAGTTCATGGGGCTTTTTATTTGTTTTGGGGTATTTTTTCTTTTTAAAAGAAGGTTTTGAACAAAACTTTTGAAATAAGTTTAGAGAAGTGGTTTTGACCACAGCAGCTGCAGTTTAGTTCAGACTGGAAAATAACTTCAGTCAATCAAAGCAATGTATTCTATATTTTTACAAGTATTGTCTATGTCATGTTTGTTGCTTAGTTATTTTTTTTATCTAAAGTTACATGCTTTACTGATATAAATTGTCTGTCTTGTTTTCAGTATTTYCCTAGATGAAAAGAAGGCAAATAAAGCAAATTTGAACATAAGGCCACATAATTTCTTTCATTTGTAGCACAGTGCTTGTGAGCTTTTATAAATCAGTAGAGAAGTATAATGCATGAGCTCTAAGTGTATGAATAATTCCTTTGGGAAAAGCAGTAGTGACYCAGTGTACTCTTTAATACATCTGGCCTTTTGAGATTAATTGTGAAACCACAATAATTTTTGTTTCTCATGACATCAACTTGCACTTTTCTTCTTAAAAGATRTGATAATGAGAAACTTGAATGTAACTGAAAGGATGTGTCAATGCTACTGTATTCCTTGAGGAGCTGAGGGTCACGGGATTGTGTCCTAGGTCTGAAAAGCACCAGATTATTGCTTGTCTGAGCTATGTTTGTCGGTAAAATACAATTTCCAGAGGTTTTCCATAGATTGCAACATAAACTTCTTATTTTCTCAAGAATACAAATGTTTGCTGATGATGGTTTCTGAAGAGCTTCTTCCTGGATGCTGGCCAAAAGTGCAAGTCTTGTTGCAGTATRTCACTCACTCTGAGCGATGGGAGRTTGTAATTTCTTYTTCTGGGAACTTGTTGCTATAGAAMAAGGAATAACAGTTTTAAACTAAAAGAGAGCACATTTAGATTATGTATAAGGAAAAAGTATTTTACAATGAGAGTGGTAMAACACTGGAGCAGGTTGCCAAGAGAGATGGTGAATGYCCCATCCCTGGAAAYATTCAAGGTCAGSCTGGATGGGGTCTGAGCAACCTGGTCCAGTGGAAGATGTYCCTGCTCATTGCAGGGGGCTTGGACTGRATGGCCTTCAAAGCTCCCTTCCAATCCAAACTCTTCTGTGGTTCTAAGAATCTGACACTCAGATCAGAGAAAGCAGCAAGCCAGCAGTGCTGTGCCCTGAGCACGTGCAGGGCAAGCTGTGGCTTTCCCAGGAAGAAGGGCAATGTCTACCATGCACAAGAGCAGAAGGGCTGCTTGCCTGGCTCAGGAGTTCCTGGCACAGCTGGCTCAAGTGCTGCTTAAGCCACCAGTGGCAARGTGGGTGACAGAGCAGGGCAGGAACAAAACAGTGCCGGGCCAAGGTGGCTCAGGCTGGGGCTGAGCTGTGCTAGCAGAATTAAATGACCTTAGAAAGAGTAGACTGGCCATCCTTAAATTCACTAAATGTAAACATCTGCAGAACAGCATGTTTCCTCAGGGAAACCTCAAGGTTGCTCTAAAATCTGTAAAAGGTTGCTTTTTTGGCTGACAGCCTGGTCCTCAGAACCTGGTCAAAATGTTTGCTTCACAGCRGATTGTTTAATTCCTGCAGCTGTCTCCTGTCTTTGTGTGTTTGGACCCTGGCATGCTCAAGGATGTAATTATTCTGAGTCTTGAATTATGCTGACA
>CADDXX010000029.1:0-18179 GCA_902810485.1 Alauda arvensis | reverse complement strand
ACACAGTGAGAAGGACTTCTCCTTTTTGCCTTGGGTGTTTTGAGTGTTCTCCCATTGCCTTGCCTCACTGACCACCTAGCCCAGGTCAGACAGCTGCTCCAGCTGCCTCTGAAGTAGGGAATGCATGCCTGTGTTTTTTCCTTTATCTTTTCCTTATCCTTTGCCAGTCCATGAATTTTGGCTCTGCCCATTGTTTCCAGTTTCCAAGTCTGAGAAGTAGGCTTGGGATGCTTCTGGGTGACTTTTCCACATCATGTCATGCCATGTACCAGCTTGCTTCACTTCTGTCTCCCAGCTGCTACTCTGCTAACTAAAATGCTGTTTGCTTTGAAAGCATAGTGGCAGTGGCTCTCAGTGTCTGCTGCATAAGAATATGTCAGGGAAGGAAGACAAGATAGAAGTTAAGAGGATGTATGGTGGGGGTTTGTCTGGATATTTTTTTTTTCCTTAAGATGAATTGAAGTTAGTGGCAGAATCAGCACTGAACAAGAACTTGCCTGTTGATGACCAGTATTTTTTCACCCAKAAAGGCTTAAAAGTCTTTCAGCTTCAAGTTGAAAGTGCCTAAATTGTTTTTTGAASACCATATTCAGTAAGCATCCTGGAGATGATAATAAAGTGAATTTGTTGCTTTGAGTCACTCTGCCTGCAAGAAGGAAGTGTGGCCACCTGGGCAGGCAGAACTGGGAAATAAAGAATAGGATTGTAGCCCCAGGCTACTAATCTGGGTTTCCTTACAGTAAAAGGAGGAGACGGATTTCCTTCCTAATTGCAGTCTAATAAAATACTTCTGGAAAACAATGGAGCTGAGTGTAGTGCTTGACAAAAGAAAATTTCCCGCTTCTCACTTAGAACAGAGGTTAAGCAGGTTGCTCCTTGCTGGCCAAGTATGGATGAGGTGKATTTGCCTGTTCTGACAGGAGTTTGTTGATGTAATTCCATAAGGAAACACACAGTGAGAGAATGATTCATATTTTATTTTATCCACTCCTAAAGTGATCCTTGTGGGAGCCCAGGGCATTCCTCTGGATGACCCAGGGCCCTGGTGGGGGGGMTGGAGGCCCCCGCAGGGAGCTGGAGATGGTCGTGGCTTTGATCTCAGCCCGTGGAAGAGATTGCCAATGTTGTACAATGAATCCCCAGCCACRAGGGTCTGAATTGGGGTGGTAGTTGGTAAATGACAGTGTGAAAAATAGATTTATGGGTTTTAGCATAGGGGGTTGAAATGCACAAGATGGAGGATTTTGGGTGCGTCATTGTCTTTTTTCTTCTTCCCTTCMATTTTCTTCACTRGCAGGGRTTCTTTTTGATTGGTTTGAAGGGGACAAGCACAAATTAATATCATGGAAACACAAGAGATTACTTTCTTGGAAAGCATGGAAGGCATAATGTTGGGAATGAGAGATAAGAAGACTTGGGGTGGGAGAAAGCTGGCTTATTTCCCTAACAGCTCTGAGTGTCCCAGCACAGAGTGGTTGCACTGACGAGGTGAGAGAAAGCTCGTGTGTCCTGCTCTGCCTCTAAATGATGCACCTGGAGTCAAGTAGCTACTTGTGCTGTTGTCTGTGTGCAAGAACAGGATTGGAGTTGAGTCAAACAAAGGTAAATGTGTTATGTTTGACCTGAAGTGATGGTAAAATCTCAGATTAATTATTCAGGAACATTATTGCACTTAGGTATATAGTGCTTCCTGGGACTGATATTTTAATTTTAGAATTTTCACAAAGTTTGTCTCAATGTTATTGTCAATAGGGTAAGAGTGCTGTTGGCCAGGGTTCTTCTACAGGAAACAGTTCCCCTCTCCCACTGCTGYCAGCACTCCCACCTCTTCCTAATTTGAAGATGAGAGTTCTACCTTATAAACTCATTTGAGGAGCTAAATCTAATAGCAACTTGCATTACTAATCATGAGCTGAGATCCTTTTCCCTTTGCTTCACTGGAAAGAGGGTTTGTTCCCCCTGCACTGCCCAGCCATGTTTTGGTTTGACTGCCTGTCAGAACTGCAGTGTTTGTACAGTGGAAGACTGGCCACATGAGCAACTGGAAACTGGAATTGGAGGAATTTCATTCCTTGAGTAGGTTGGCTGCTTCTGAGGCAAAAGTTGAGTTTTCCCTGGAAAAGCAGAAATCCCAGTGTCAAGGAGGAGTAAAGACACAAGTTCATGAGGTTTACATAGGAGTCATTTGGTGGTCTACCAAGAATGAGAAGCATTGAAGGAGAATCCCTCCAGTGTGGTTGTGTCCCCTACAAATCAGTGAGGGAGCAGAGGTGGTGTGAAGCGCTGTGATGGACATACAGCATCAGGCTATAGAGGTTACTCAGCATGGCCTTGTCTAACAATCAAGGCTGAGGTCTTGGCCACAGTCACCCAGCTGGATTTCCTGTAAAGTGTTTTTTGGGACTGTTCAGGATCATGTGAGATCTGGACTCTGAGTCTTCAGACACGTTTCTGTTTGTGCTGTGCAGACCAAATTTCTGTGAGAAATGTTAATCTGATATTAAATTTGGGAAAGAAAGAACTCTGCTCTGTGGGATGAATGTTGTGCCTAACACTCCATACCAAGAGTTTATAATGCCGTTATTTTTTGTCATGTAAGTAGCACTTCCATCTATGGGAATAATCTCATTCCCAGTAGGAGTAGGAGCTGTGTCTCTGATGGCAAACCAGATATTTTCCCTCCCCCTTCTGACACAGAAGTTAATCCAGCCAGTAGAAAGGACCTAGGCGTAAAACTAACCCTAGAAAGCTGTATGGGCACCCTGAAAAATTGTTGTGCTAAAACCAGGGAAGACAGAACCATTGAGAAATATCAGATGTAGAAATCACAAATGGTTTGTGTAAGCAGCTAACTGACGCAACCGGAAGAGATTTCTGGTTTCCTGGAAACAATCCTCAGGATGTTTTCCCCTTGTGTGTGAGGTTTGCACTGCAAGGTCTTCCCTTCTCAAACTTTTCTGTTGAAGGGTTGGTATTTTAATATGAGGGAAGATATTCCTGGAAACTGCACAAGGGTTTCTTCTGTTCATTATGATCTTTTAAAAGTCTGAACATTTGAGGGGTTAAGTGCTGAAAAAATAGGCTTGAACTTATTTTCTATCATCCTAATTTGTATTATGTGAATAATATGGCAAATTATTTAACATTAGCTGTAAATCCTCTGCTCCGTGGTCTAACTTTACTCTTGGGATAGCACRAGAAGACTCAGTTTAATATCCTTCCTTTGTTTGCTTGCACTGTGCACAGAGTGTCTGTTTGGATGGTGTATGTACAATCCATTACATTATGGGTTGGGCTTGGGCAGGCACAGCTTTCATATCRTTAGAATTTTGTATTTCTAATTGGTTGTATTGGTTGCATTGATACACATTTTTTAGCCTTTCCTGCTGAAATGTTTGGGAGAGTTTTAGAATGAAAAGCATTTATATCCTTTTCAGAAAGCAGTTGGCCTGGAGCAGTTTCTCAGAGTGAATTCTCCKGAACAGACATTTGGAGAAGTGGGTTTATTTCTTACAACCCTGTCCCARAACACTGTCTGTTTTAGTTCAGATTTGGTATTATTCAGCTGTTTACAAATCATTTTTATCTGCTGGCATACACATATATGGTGCATTCTATTTTTGAAATTAAAAGTTTATTCAACATTTATTATTACAGTGTAAACAATGTCAACTCAGTAAAAGAAAGTCTTCACTGTCAGAACTTTTGCTTCCCAAAAAAGGGCAAGTATAAACGATTGTGGGTTTTTGCCTTTCCCACTGAAATGGAATAAGTAAATATTTTACAGGAGAAGTATTTCAAGGTTTARTAAGCCTTTCGGTTAAAGTGTTCCCTAACGTTTTATTTTTATCTTTATAACTTACTATGAACTGTTTTATGTTAAGGGATAGATAGCTTGTGAACAGCCCTAAATAACGTAAAATTCTACATATTCAATCTCTAAATGCTTCTCTGGTTGAAGATAAGAGACTACAGCAGAGGCCAGGCCCCCCAGTTAAAGAAGTGATTCTGAGCCTGCCCTGTGTGGTATGGGGTGCCATCATCACTGGGCTATAGAGCAGAAGAGGAACTATGGCAAGTAGCAGACAATTATGGGAATTACAGATGATTACAGGGAAGAGGAATTGATGGAGGCCACTTTCTGTCRTGGAGAACATTTTGACAGGAGTGCAAGTCAGAGATCAGCTGCAATTTGAAGTACAGAAGGAGTGCCCCTCTAGAAAGTGTATAGAAAGTGCCCCTCTAGAAACCTGATACAGGGCTTCTGATTTTTGCTGCCTGTGTGAACTCACCTGTTTCCAGGTCATTTTGCTAATGGCTTCTGTGCAAAAACATCCCAAGCTAGACCCACACAAATTCTCATGAGGATAATTTCTGTTTATGACTGTAGTTCTAGCTAAGTCATTAGTTCCAGATAATAGAATCAAATAGAAATAGGTGGAAATACAGATGTTTGGGGTTTATTCTTGCAGAAAAACTTAAAGAATACTCTAGATTCCTTCTTGGGACACATGTAGTCAAATTTTTGTCCTCTGTTTGAAGATRAACATACACACATATGTACATGCAACTAGTACTTTACTGTGCTGCTTGCTTACTTCTGTGATAAAATCCTGAGATAATTCCAGTTTTGACTTCAAGTAGCCCTTTTCCCTAGACAAGATCTTCCACTGACAAACAGAATGATTTGTAAATTTAAAAAAAGGAAAGAAAAAGTAGGGTTTAGTTAGTATTTAAGCAAGGAGTCTTCACATTCTAGAAAGAGAAAACTGAGGTGGCAGAGAGAAATAAAGGGCCTGTGTGTATCCTGTTCCCACCTTGTTGTGTCCTTGTAGGCAGGCCCTTGCTTCCAGCAGTGCTCTCTGGGTGCATTGAGTCCATGTTATCCAGGATATCTTGTCCTCCAGAAGGAAAATGTCTGTTTTTGCTACGTATCACAGATTTTAATCTTTCTTAGTAGGCACTGGAGAAATACTCAGACWGCTGAGTCTTCTGGGAGGAAAATATATGAAAATAGAAAATGCAATACAAGAAGAAAGAGATGTGATATAAACCAGTTGCATAAATCCAAAGAGTTTAGGCTGCAAAAAATATTTTGATATTAATGTGGAGATTTAGCTTTTGTTTCTCATGTTATTTGTTCTACATATGATGAAACACTGTAAAGCAGAAAAGTACTAAGAATGACACTTTTCTGCCCCAACTTGGAAGATAAATTGTTTTGTCCCGTGGGGGTAGGAGTTACAATTTTTCACTAAATCCTAGTTTTGAGTGTGTGTTTTCTTTCTCATCCATGATCTCCAGAGAGTGAGCTTCCAGCAACTCCTCAGCTTTTCCACATCCTGAGAAAGTTTAGATTGCTTTCTTCACAGCCTTTCTTTTTCCCTTCCCAAGCAGTTATGCAGGAAGGAGTGCAACCACAGATTTGCCTTGCTGCCTGTGAGCAATGCTGATACAATGACCCAGTCCAGAGAGAGAGAGGAAGGACTGAAATATCTCAGCCTTGCAGCAAAACKTCTGAAACGGTTAACTCCCATCCTTGGTTTTTCCTAGAGATTTCTGGTGTCTACCACTAATTTCCTGCAAGCAGAGTGCTGAGGAAGGGGGGATGACAGATGTTCATGTGGGTATGGGTTGTTTACTGAGCTATTTTCTTATTTTGGAGCTATCACTACTTGAATCCATGGAAGGTATCTAAAATTGCCAGGGGGAGCAGAATGTGCACCTGTGAGTTTTAGGCCACAAGAAGTAGTTAGGAGGGAAGGGGCAGKGAGAGCCAGAGCAGGTCATAGATGTTGGTAGGTAAGGAACTTATACAGTGACTTTCCTGGTTCAGATAAATAGGTTTTCTGTGTCTTCCCCATCTTGTATATTTTCTGTTCTTGTGCTTTAACTTACAATATTTGTGCAATATTAAATATTTAAAATATCAAATATTTTAATATTTATTTTAACGATAAAAGGCCAAAAAGTGGGAGGGAGCCCCATTTTTTCCAGACCCTATTACTGTAAAYATGATGAAAAGATAATCATAGAGGAAACTACTGCAGATTGTACACCCTAGTACTTCACAGGGGACTTTTATCTAAATTACTCAGTCCACATCARAGAGAAAAACATGGCACCACTTATTCTTTTCATTTGTATTAAAGTATTTCACTTCCTGAACTGAGAGGCTCTGATTAAATGTCATAAACTGTAACTTTCCTTGTTATTTTTTCCAGTTTGGCTTTGGTTTGGTTTTGATAAGTTTTTTGGTTTGTTTTTTTTTTTTTTTGGCTGATATGCAGATGTTTTGCCATTTTCTTTTTTAAGTGAGAAGAACTGAAAAGCTGTGAAGATTACAAAGGAAGTGTTTTGTGCCAGAACTCACTGAAGGAAAATAATCAATTATTAATTAATTTTTTAGGAAGATAAGGGAAATGTTTTCAGAGGTGTAGTGTAGTTTATATTCTGCTTTCACTTATKTAAGTGCAGCTGTGCTGAAGTCCTGGAGCAGCACCAATGCCATGTGTACTCTCTTGTCTCATTTTACCTGTGCCCTGGGATGCCTCTGAACAGTAGCTGTGTGTTAGAAACCAATGCCAAATCCCTCTTTCCAGGGATAATGAATCTGACTAGGTCTAGTCCCTTCCCTACCCCCATAGGGAGCTCCTGCACAGAGATGAACCATGCTCAGACTTCTGGAAAATCTTTTGCAGGGTAAGTTGGATGSCACCTTGTTAGGTCCTGTGTGTGAGGCAGAGGTGCAAGAAGGGAGAGTTAGGCATGTGTTTTCTCACCTATTAGCTAGAAATATGTTGATCTGAGATATTTAAATTATTAAAATATTGTATGATGTTCAGATGAGATTGGTGATATGTTCCATCTTGAAGAGCCACAAACAATGTCATTATTTTTATGGGAATGCACACTTGGGCTGCCCCATGTGTAACCTGCCATTCTGACATGATAAGAGGCCATCCAAACTGACAGTGCCAATAAAGATAACCAATAAAGCATGTGAAACTGAGATGCAGTGCTCTTCATGAAAATATAAAAACCTCACTAAAACTAAACAAAATTTATGTATCAAAACTTTCTGAAATGTTCTGCAAGACTTTRCATAATTTATTTGCTGAATTAGTAGAGTCCAGGATAAATTCTTAATTTCTATTTACTTTAACACATTTAGCAAAACCCCTGCTAGCTCTCCTCAGCTCCTAGTTTGCCAGTGGGCATCAATTTAAGGCCAAAAAATAATTCATTATATGGGTAGCATTTCTCAGCTGACCTCGTCTGAAGCTGAGCAAAATCAGCAAGGAGATCCCTTCTTCTGTACCCTATTTAAAGCAGTGTTTTGAAGGCAAAACTCGTTTGTATTCCCAAAAATGTGTMAGTAGCTAAGTTGCCTGAAAAATGGGAACTTCCTGAAAATTGTGCTCAAAATATCCAAGCCTGGGAGTTAGGTAGCAAGAAAATGCACTTTTTGCCGCAACTTATTTTGTTTCCTGGACTTGCTTAGACCAGAATTTGTGCAGTGATACCACAAAATAGTCTGTGAGGCCCAAATTATGGTTTGGGGAGCTGAAAAGGAAGTCTGCTGCCCTCAGGGTGCTGTAACAAAGTAGTTCACGGAGGGCAACAGGAAAGGCAATGTTTTTTCTAAGTGGATGAACCATGATTTTGGTTACTTTACTGGCAAGCCTAATGGGAATAGGTAACAAGGATCCTGCGGGGGAATGGGCAGCAAGGAAAACACAGGAAAAGGGTGTGGGAATTCCTCTTCATCATTGACTGTTTGAAGCATGAAGAATGGAAAAGRCACGACCAGAGGAAGCACCATCTCCCCTTGAATTAAAAAGAGGAAAGGAGATCCTAAAAGAAGGATCTGTTGCCCAGATAACAGGATGAGTAACAAGGAAACCACCATTATCCCCTTGTGTAAATGGAAGGTACTGTAAATTGTAAAATAAAAAGTTTATGCATATAATTTGAATTTGGACTCCTTGGGTGGACTGAATGAGCATAGCCTACATTTTTCCACGGAGCTGTCCCGCATCCGGTGACTGGACAGCACTCATCCATTTTGATGTTCAAGATGTGGTTTTCAGTGACTTTCACTGCTCTGAGTGTTCTATGTCAGTGTTTCAGAGGCCCATGTCTTCCTGTGTCCTTCTCCTCTCTCCTGAAGAATTGGAGGGCATGGATATGCAGAGTCCTCAGGAGTTACATGGGAGCCTGGGAGCGGTGAGTGTTGGGCCTTGGCAGAGGGTTGGAAATGAGTAACCTGCAAGCAGGTGGCAGGAGCTTCCCACCTTTGTCTTCTCTTTCCTTAAGGAATRTGAATCATCTCATGGAGTTAGACAACAATTTTACAGTGATGGCAGCACAAAGATGGCAGATTTTTTACCTGTCAGAAAAGGCCTGTTTAACTCATTTATCTTGTCATTTCTTAACCAAGATAACCAATTCTGAAACAGCTATGGACTACAGTAATGGACTAGCTGATTTCTAGTAGGTGTCAAAGCAAGCCACACATAAATCAAACCTGCATTTTCAAATTAAGACAATAAACYACCTATTCAGACATGGAGGAAATGAAATTTTACAGTCTTGCAGAAATGTGTTTTATTCTTTTTAAATCAAAACAACCTATCTTTAAAAAAAAGGTATTTTTCATTAAGTCATTTTTTGGTGAATATTTCCATCAACGTTATAGTGAAATTTAGGAGGAGATAAACTCTGTAAAGMTTTCCTATGGAAAAAAGTAAAGGGATCTTTTAAGATGATTGAATATTACAGGTATGTGCCACTGACCTGAGCCGCAGTGTAAACTACTGAACAGAGCTGTCAAACACCTCTTGTGTTTCTTTAGATAAAATAGGTGTTTTCATATATCTGATACATTTCTAACCATTTTTTCCCCCTTCTAGAGTGGTTGGAGCCAGTTTGGCACATTGCCAGTCTGAACAGAACTCCAGAGGTTGGCAGGTGGCTGCRGTCTGGCTGTGCCCATGTTGGCTCCTTCCAGCCTTGCTGGAGCCACTTGCCCTTCTGCACTTCCCTTCTCATTCTGTGGCTGTTGGCAGAGACTGAGCCTGTGGCCTAGACTTGGCAAAGAAATTATGAAATTACATGGACACCTACGTGTCTATGAAAATTATAGGTTATTGCTTTCTGTGTGTCAAACAGTCCTTCATCCGCTACAAACAACACCTTCTGCCAGGAACAAAACTGCATTTGCAATAAATTCAAGGAAAACAAGTTGACATGGTAGGAGAATTTTTTTTTTTTTTTAAAGCAAGGACATTAAACCCTCTGTTTGGAATCTGAAAAGCTGTGTTGTGCCTGCTCATTATTCCAAAAAAATCTTGCAAGCTCTGGACAGTCTCAGAAGGAACTAAGATTGTTTATTTCTCCTTATCATAAACTTTCCACTCTGGAGAGGGCCACAGCACAGTCAACATTTTGAAAAAGTGAGAACAACACCATTTAGATCTGGGGTTTTTTTTTGAAGACATGCCAGGGACCAATTGTTCCCATCTGCTCTAAGGCTGTTCATTTTGTATTGTCAATGTAGGCAGCCTCACTTGTTTCTGTGGGTTTTGCGACCCCTGAGTGGGTTTGGAATAMATCAAAACTTGTACAAGAGCTCTGTGCCACATCAGATAACCTAATGAGAGCTTCCTAGTCTTGCTGTGAGATTTACCTGTCCTTAACCACAGGAACACTGCTTGAGGTGGCCCCCATAAAACACTGCTGCCTTTGCTTTCTAACATACAGCAGGCATAAGCTAAGGGGGCCCAAATGCAATRTTTGAATGGGGGTTGAGTAATTTTAGCTTGGCTGATTGCAAAGGTCATCTCTAAATGAGGGTTTCTGACTTTCTGACACCCTTTTTCTGTGGGAATGTGGATGTTCCAGTTTCCCTCACCAATTACTGAAGCTCTGTAAGAAAGAAAAACACCCAAAGGTCAAGATAGCCTCTCAGTATGTGCAATTTTCTCCATGGTAACTATAATGGAATGGTTGGTGTAGTAATGGCATTCAATTGATGCTAGGAGTATGTATAATACACAATTTTTAAAACAAGTCTATCTGTATTTAAGTAACAGACTAATCTACTGGAGAGTGTATCTACTACTTCAGAATGCCAAAACAAAAAAAATTATGAAAATGTAAAGAATATCTAACCCTGTGCAACAAATAAGCAAAGGTACAGCATTTTACAGAAAAAAAAAAAAAACAGCAGCTAGCAAAAAAATTATTTGAAAAAGAAATGTGAGAATTCTAGGGAGATTATTTTAGACATCTTGTTTAAAAAATCAGGATTGATTTTAAATAGTCTCCCTTCCCCATATCTGGGCAAATTACAGTTCTCTGGAAACCTGTAATAGGTCATGTTTGTTTTCTCTTCTTTGGAACATAAGTGATATTTAACTGCAATGACTGTTTTTTCTGGCTCTGGAAATCTGTACAAAGGACTGGGACAGTCCTTTGGGTAAGGCATTTCATAAGGATTAGAACAGTAAATGCAGTGATGAAATTTCCACACTTCTCAGCTCAGATCCGAGGCGCACACTGCCAAACACAGGGTTGGCTGCTGTGGGGGTTTTATTTGAAGCTGTTTTGCATCCTGAACATCCCTGGACCCCTTCCCTATTTCCTACCTGTGTTGCTTAATAAACAGCTTTGTGATCTTCAAAGGAGAAGCCCATCTCCTCATTAGTCATGGGCAATATTGTAGCAGCGCGCCTCAGGCTCAGAGACGCCGGTCACTCTCCAGGACCCTGGCACCACCCTTACACTGCTACAGAAGCCTCCCAGTGGCTGCCTCCCCATCCCTTGGAGGAAGAAAGAGGGCTTTTGTGCCTTTCTTTGTTCTTAGCTATGTCATCACAGAGGTGTTACTAACTTCTCTGATTGGGCCAGCCAATACATCCATCATCAGAGCCTTCAGGGATCGGCTCTGCTGGACATAGTAGAAGTTTCAAGGAGCTTCTCTCTCAGAAGAAACCTCTGTRGCTTTTCCCCCACCCTCACTAAAAGCCAGGTTGTGTTAAACTAACACAACTGCTCTTTTCATGCTTGCACTGATCTGCTRGGTGAAACTTGAGTAAAATTCCCTTCCACCCTTGTCTACCCTCCTTCATTTCTGCAATTCATGCAAGAGAGATTATCCTAAATGGCTGACCTGGTATTCTCCTGACTTCATGGACTTCACTCTTCCAGTAGCCCTGTCTTTAGCCAAGGAAGAAGGGGAGAAGTAGTAGTTCAGGCTTTAGTCTTCAGTTTTTCTTTACTCTCTACAGTGATGGATGAGGGTTTCTAAWGGTTGTCTTTCAGTGATTTTAACAGAGCTGGTCTCACAGTAAATCATGCCATGGARTTTAACATTCTTGCCCCCACATATTTTAAGGAACTTGTCCTCTTCCATGATGGAAAGAGGTTAATTCTAGATGCCTGTGTGGTATGTCTGCTACCCTTAATTGCTCTCCACTTAGACAAAAATGAAGCTATGAAAATACTCTTTCCTAATTATTATTATTATTAATTTTCTTTCACCTGGTTCATTTACCAAGAGTCCTCAGAAGGTGTTTGTCCCAGGAAATGTTCAGGACAAGCAGAATAATTTTTTTTATCTGCAGCAGAAGAGAAAACTGGGACTCAACCTCTTGCCACCACTAACCTTTATACTCACTTCATTTGATACAATAACTATTGTCAGACCCTGTAACAACCCACCCTGAAGTGGAAGGCAGCACTCTTCCTYCTTTACCTAGAAATCTGGTATCATGCTTCAGATGCCACAGGGATCAGAGGACACCTATGGTCTGGCCTGAAATTTTTTATGCACACAAATACTGGATTTCTTTTTGCTGCCACCTGGATGTTAGGGAGGAAGGCAGCAGCTCTGTTAACCTGCACTGCAGAGCAGTGGTGCCAGCTCTTGCACTGAGACTAGACTTGTGTTACCTGCTCACTGCTCTCAGCTCCTGAGATCAGCCCTGTAGCTTCAGTTGTTTCCAATCCTCTGTGTTTGAAGGGCTCAGATAGGTACTTTCTGCTGTGGTTCACAGTAGTTTTGTTTCCTGCTCAGTTTTTGTMCACAGCTGTAGCAGGACTCCCACACATTAACAGGGGTTGAAGATCTTCAGTCCTGGGTCTAGACCCAAAGGATGTCAGACCCAGCATACAGATCAGGYGAGCAGATCTGTCTTAGACCTGCCTTAATTGGTCCAGGCGGATGTTTTTTACAGCTGTTGGAAAGGAGGCTTGCAGAAAACTGAAAATAAGTGTATGGCAGCAGATGAAAGGAACTTGTGAAGATCATAGCAAGGTCACTGGATCCCTATGCTGTGGATGGGAAGGCTTCCTTCACAATCAAGGAGTGAATCAGCCAATGATGATGATGTAGTGATTCATCCAATGCTCACATCACTATGATGTGCACAAATTCTGAGGCATGATTCATCTCCCTCCTGTGAGTCTTGATGGAGTTTCTTGGTGCCTGGCTCAGAYATAATATTCCACTGTAGTTTTCTGCAATGTGTGGAAATGAACCCSACACCAGAGCTGGGCTCCAGGGAGAAGATGACAAGGTCCAGTTTAAGAGGCTTGGTTACATACCATGTGACAAACAATGTTTTATGTTGGATTAGTTGCCTCCTGAAAGAGGAAGAAACTCTGGGGAAAGACAAGCATGTTTTGAAATACAGTAGCTATCAGAAACAAACCTGCTTTGGAGTAGAAAATGCAGAGGAGTTAAATTCAAAAGAAATTTTGAAGAAAGTCTAAAGAAATCAATTAGTTTAACAGCTGCTCTGGAACAGCCAAGTAGAAGCAAGCCTTGCAGATAAGGCAGCCTATTAACAGGTTGCAAGGAGGGATTGGAACCTGTGGTGATTGGAGAGTCACCAAAAGATGTTCAGCTCCTTGCCTTGGCTTCATGGAGCCAGGAACATCCAGGGATCAAGGCAGGGATGGGAGAGGGGACAACTTTCATCCTAGTAGGGAGTTCTTTCTGGGTCCATAAAGACAGGAGGTAACAGAGAYATTGTTAATAAGAATCTTGTTCTTTTTCTGTTTGGAATATAACTTTTTGGATTATAAGGCCCCTGACTGATGCCAGAGTAATGAAAAGCCGTAAGTTTAGAGAAAAGACTTGAAAATGGATAAAGTAAAATGGTTTTTGGTGTTCTTTAGTTAAGCAAAGGAGAGTTGTTCTGGCTAAAAAATGCAAATTAAAATCATACCTCAGCTGGTAGTGCTGTAATCTGCYCAGAGTAMAGATGTTTAGCCTTGAAATGTCAACAGTTTTGTGGGATTTTCTCTCTGGACACATAGCACTGCAGCAAAAAGAGYAAAAAGTTAAGCAATTAAGGATTAAGTCTCTGTGAGGGCTTTGGCTTGTTTTTAATCAATGRTGGCATGTCAACCTGTCATACAGAGAAGCACCTGCTCTTCCCTAAAATGAACAGGTTCTGTTCACACATCACCACCACACCACAGTTCAGCAGCATCTCAAAACAAGTGCCATGACTGCTTCTAGCACAGCAAGACGACTAAGCAATACCAAAGAACACCCAAAATATCACCTAAAAATAATAAGAGGAAATTAATTCGAGGGCTGTTGAGTGTAGAGGGGTTGTGCCTGTGCTCTGATGCACTCAAGTGAAGTTAGGAGGAGCGTTCTGCAGGCTCAGCCCCACCTGGGGTCTGAGGGGAGCATGACGCGTCCCTCTCRCAGGGAAGGCACAGCTGATGCTCAATCCTTGCCATATCTTGCCCTCTAGTGGCCTGCCAAAGCACCAGTCCTAGGCCTCACAGCTTAGGTCTTTAAAACCCTCATCAGAAGGGAGGGAGGGTACTGCATGGCCAGGGAAAAGAACACTGAGGCGAGTTTTGCTCCTGCACAGGCAAGTCACCTCCATCCTCCTCACCTGCTCTCCTCTGCCYRTTCTTYCTTCCCTTCAGAGGAYRSCCAGGTGGCAGAGGCTTTGGTCACTCACTGTGACCTTGTCTAAGYTGGAGAGGGTTTTAAAGTTTTACCTTTGGTGTTTCCTGAATAACTAAATTGGGGTTTGGCACTAACGTGGAAGATGGTGGAAACACATCACRGGTTTTTTTGGTCCTTGSTGCAACTAGGCTGGGTGAAATAACACCCTCCAGGCTTGAACAGCTTGATGTGGTCAGGCTGACTACAGGTGTKCTACCAGCCATTCCCCCATAGCAACAGACAGATAAAACTCTGACATACACTGGGCAAAAATTTCCTTTTATAGGCAACCCCCCCGTGTGGCCTTCCTTGGTACTTGACATCGATCTGTTCTGTAGCATCCATTCTTTCCATGAGATTTTACCATCATTCAAATATGTGGGAATAACTATTAGATTAGGATGATGAACTCTGATGTTGACATCAGTTACAAGAGCAAATGGAGGTGAGTGCATTGGTCTGACAATTCACTAAATCCCCCACCTGTGGGAACTGCATAAGTTGTTTAACCTGTACACTTATGGTACATTGAAAATATTTCAAGTGTAAACTTCAGAGGGTTTTTTTCCTGCAAGGAGATTCAGGTTATTGGGGTTTTTTTAGTCAAAACATTTCATAAAGGAAGTATGATGCTTTGATACATTCATCAAAAAATTCCCTGCAAGTAGAAAATGAAAGGCAATAGTATGCTTTRAAAGTTTGGTACTTTCCACCTTACCTTTCATAGTACACAGATAAAGTAAAAACAGGAGGTTACTTTGTCTTTTTTATTTAGATCCTTTCCCAACCCTCACAGAGAAATTGGAGTGCATATGCTTTGGTTTGGAAAGACAGGTGTGTCTGTAAAGGAAGGCAGGAGTCTCCCTGCAACTGGAAAATATAAACCCTCTCCCTCCAAATTATAATTCTTAAATTAAGGGGCTCTCAGGCAAAGATATGGGAATAGGAATAACAATTCTTTACTAGGAAAAATAAACTAAAAATGCAGTAGTACAAAAAACCCACTGATAGTCAGAACTCAACCTGAGACCCTATTGGTCAGGGTGTTTGGTAGCAGTCCAATTAGAATCATGGCTCCAGTCTTCCTGGAGTGACAGATGTGGTTCTGTTGAAGCAATGAAGGATGTACTTTTCCTCTGAAGGTCCAGTGGTGGTGTAAATGGGTCCAGTCCTCCTTTAGGGATCCAGTGGAAAACCAGCTGTCCTGATATTCTGAATCTCTGATTTTTATCCAGCTAGGAATGCTCCCTTTAGGTGGACCATCTCATAATGGGATGATGTAATTTTAGCAGTCATGCAGTGAGCCTTAAATGGCCCATTAACAGCAGAGATCCCTCTGGAGGGARGATGGGTCATGGAATAGGTAAAGAACACTACCCCAGCTGGTTTTAACAGCTGCCCCATTAATAGAAGACACCTGCTCCCTCCCCCCCGGAATTATGAGGAATGGGTCATGGAAGAGATAAAGAAAACACCTCCCCAACCAGTTTCAATGGATGGCAATAGAATACATACTTCTGGTTATATCTTGCATTGCACCCCAAGATATTATCCACCCCTTATTCTATTACCATCTGCATYATACCCAAATAAATAAACCCTACATTATCTAAAGAGATATACAATGAAACCTTACAGACAATTCTCATTTAAGACCAGGTTTCYCTGTGGTACACAACTGGTTTCTCCATCTTTCTGCATTACCCACCAAGTGTAACCAGGTCCTTGAGCAAAAACAATCCAACTGATAGGTTTGCCTTTGCCTGAGGAGGGGCTGATCCAGTCTTTCCTAAAATACCTTTCATATGTACCACAGGGACTTTATCTCCATCCACTGTGTGCAAGGGGTAGGACCAGCTCAATTGATGGAGCCCCAGGTGTTGACCATCTAGGCAGCCTTTGCTAAGTTCATTTCCCAATTTTTGAAAGTCCCCCACCAAGTRCCTTCAGGGTAGTCCTAAGTAATCTGTTGCACCGTCCAACTTTCCCAGCAGCTGGTRCATGATAAGGGATGTGATATATCCATTCAATACCATGTTCTCTGGCCCAGGTGTTTATAAGGCCATTCTTGAAATGAGTCCTGTTGGCTGACTCAGTCCTCTCAGGGGTACCATGTCTTCACAGGACTTGTTTTTCCAGGCCCAGGATGGTGTTCTGAACAGTAGCGTGGGGCACTGGGTAGGTTTCCAACCATCCCGTGGTGGCTTCTACCATTGTGAGCACATAGTGCTTGCCTTGGTGGGTTTGGGGCAGGTTGATGTAGTCAATCTGCCAGGCCTCCCCATAGTTATATCTGSACCACCRCCCACCATACCAYARGGGCTTCACCCGCTTGGCCTGTTTGATGGCAGCACACRTCTCACAGTCATGGATAACCTGWGAGATACTGTCCATGGTTAGATCCACCCCTCGGTCTCGTGCCCACTTATAGGTGGCATCTCTGCCCTGGTGACCTGAGGCATCATGGGCCCATCGAGCTAGGAACAGCTCTCCCTTGTGTTGCCAATCCAAGTCTATCTTTGACACCTCTATTTTTGCAGCCTGACCCACCTGCTCGTTGTTGCAGTGTTCATCATTAGCCCAACTCTTGGGAACAYGGGCATCTACATGGCAGACCTTCACTGGGTAGCTTCTCTACCCAAGTTGCAATGTCTTTCCACTCATCAGCAGCCCAGATTGGTATTCCCCTMTGCTGCCAGTTGGCCTTTTTCCGCCTTTCCAGCCAATCCTACAGAGCATTGGCTACCATCCACAAATTGGTATAAAGGTATAGCTTTGGCCACTTCTTTTCCCTTTTTTCATCAATGTCCAGGGCCAGCTAAATGCTTTGAGTTCAGCAAGTTGATTCAATCCACTTTCTCCTTCAGTAGCTTGTGTGACCTGTCATGTSGGGCTTTCCACTTCCAGTTAATCCCTACARTGTGACAGGAACCATGAGTAAAAAGAGTGTAGCATGTTTCTTCTGCTGGAAGTTGGTTGTACAGTGGAGCTTCTTCAGCCCTAGTCACTTGTTCCTGCTTCTCTTCATCTGTGAGATCAGTTTCACCTTCCAGGCAGTTTGTTATTATTTCTAAAATAATTTTCTAATATTTCTAACTCAGCTGAGTTGCTGATTATAAGATCGTTGAGCAGGTGAGTRRWTTGCCATTGTGAGTCTTGGAGGAGCAAGAGGTGGAGCTTCCTGTGTTGTTGCTGAGTGGCTGATTATAAGAGGTCTCTGGAGAGCAYGGTGACCCGGAGCAGGCAAACAGGGGTGTGGTGAGTCTCTGGGGCTTTTACAAGGCAGTTTGCGCGGCAGTTYGCRCAGGCAGGGTAAGCAGGTAGGGTTGCCAATTATTCTTGCTAATAAGGAGTTATCTGTGTTGTTTGAGGTTTTTCTGCTGCTTGTTGTGTTTGAGGTGTCTGTTAGTAATGGTTTCTACACGGTCAAAAACTGTAGCTGGTATAAGTGTAAGTGACCGAGTGGAGCCCTCCAAAAAGGATTTTAGGAAAGACTGGATCTGTACAGACCCATCCGTGCCCAGAGTGTTTGAGCTTATCAGTGGCTTCAGGAAGTGTTGTGGAGGAGACCTGCCTGCGGTGTGAACAGGTGAATGACCTTCTCTCACTGGTGGCTGAGCTTAGGGAGGAAGTTGAAAGGTTAAGGAGTATCAGGGAAAGTGAAAGGGAAATAGACTGGTGGAGTTCAGCCCTTCCATCTTTAAGGGAGGCCTCTGACCGAGAGACTGAGGACTTGTCTGCCTCCCACTCTCAGGCAGTAGAAGGGCACCTGGTGGATGAAGAGGAGTGGAAATGGGTCCCCATTCGGGGAGGTAATAACAAAAACTCCTCCCCATCCCCATCATCCAGCCAGGTACCACTTCAGAATAGGTATGAGGTCCTGGATGTAGAGAGCCAACTAGATGATTTGGAAGAAAATTGTTTGCCCATTGAGCCCCCCAATTATGATTMATCTGTAAGATGGATCACTACCTCTAACATCAGGAAGAAAAGAAGGGTAATCGTAGTAGGTGATTCCCTTCTGAAGGGAACTGAGGGCCCCATATGTCGACCGGACCCATCACACAGGGAGGTCTGTTGCCTCCCTGGGGCCCAGGTACAAAATATCAATGAGAGACTTCCTGGGCTAATTCAGCCCTCTGATTATTACCCACTGCTTATACTCCAGGCTGGCAATGATGAGATTGAAAAGAGGAGT
>CADDXX010000028.1:3669197-3693979 GCA_902810485.1 Alauda arvensis | reverse complement strand
TGCCAGCAGGAATCCGGGGTGGCGAGCTTTCTTTCTTCTGAAAGAAAAGAGCCTTTCGTGAGCACTCGTTCTCGGCCAGGTGTGAGTTCGAGTATTGGAAAGCTGCGAGCTGGGGAGGATTTCTCCACGTAGCGATGCACTTCGAGTAGGAAAGCGGGCTGTGCTTCAAAGCCCAAACGCCTGCCACAACCTGGCACCACGAATCCGGGGTGGCCCGCTTTCATTCCCAGAGAAAAAGAAGCTTGCTTTCTTGGCCACTTTTACGTGGCCTGTTACCAGTCTGTGTAGGCACCAGCCTACTGAAACTGAGAACCGTGATATAGTTCTCCCAGTAGCAATGCACCTCAGTGAGGAAACAGGGCTGCCCTTGAAAGTTCATATGCCTGCAACAAAATGGAGGCAGAAATCTGGGTAGGCGAGCTTTTATCCATGTAAAAAAGAGCCCTTACATAGCCACTCCTTCTTGGCCAAGTACCATTCAGAGGGGATTCTAGTGTGTTCAAGTTTCGAGCGGTGGAGGATTTTTCCTAGCAGCCATGCACTTCGAGTAGGAATCCGGCCTGCCCTTGAAAGCCCAAATGCCTGCAACCCACAGGCACCACGAATCCGGGGTGGCCAGCTTTCATTCCCATGGTAAAAAGTGCGTGTTCAAGCCCGAACTGCATGGCTACAGGTAGATATCCTCCACCGATTGCAGCTTTAGGAAACTTGGAGCCCGCTCCGATTGGTACATGGCCGAGAAGAGGTGGCCACGGAAGGACGACTTTTTCCATGGGAGAGATAGCCCCCTACACTGAATTCCTGGTGCCAGTTAGTTACAGGCATTTGGGCTTTCATGGGCAGCCCGATTTCCTGACCAAACTGCATTGCTACTGGCAGAAATCTCTGCAACATTATGCTTGCAACATTACCACAATGGAAATCACTACCAATCGTTAGAGCCTGAGTTTCACCAGCCACTTTTAAAAATCCATCAAGCTTGGTAATTCCCATTTGGCTCCAGCTATAACTTTTGATACACAATGACAACGGTGTATACACACGAAATTAACAAGGCTAACAACCGGTAGCAATTAAAACCTTTTGCCACAAGATGGTAGTGTTGCTTTAGAAATAAGCAATAGCTAGCAAAGACTAGAAGTTGCTTCACACACGTATACACACTCAGAAACTCGAATTCACTCCGAATGATATCTGGCCGAGAAGAAGTGGCCGGGAAAGGACTCTTTTTTCCATCGGAAAGGACGCCCACCACACCGGATTCGTGGTGCAAGTTTTTTGCAAGCATTTGGGCTTTCACGGGCAGCCCGGTTTCCTGAGCATAGTGCATTGCTGCAGGGAGAAATCTAGCACTGCTGGCAATGTCAATCGGCTGGTGCCTACAGCTCCTGGTAACTTTCCACGTCCAAGTGGCGAATGAAGGAAGCTTCCTTTTCTGTGCGAATGAAAGCTGGTCAGCCCGGATTCGTGGTGCCTGTGTGTTGCAGGCATTTGGGCTTTCACGGGCAGGCCGGTTTCCTACTTAAAGTGCATTTCTAAGGGGAGTAATCCTCCACTCCTCTAAGCTTTAAAGGAGCTCACACTGAATGGTACCTAAGCGAGAACGAGTATCCACGAAAGGATCTTTTCTTCCAGGAGAAAGAAATCTCGCCACCCCGGTATCCTGACTCCAGTTTGTTGCAAGCATTTGGGCTTTCAAGCACAACCCGATTTCCAGACCAACGTGCATTTCTACTGGGAGAAATCTATCACTGCCCGCAATTTGTGTAGGTTGGTTCCCACTATGACTGCTAACTGGACGCGGCCAAATAGACAAGAAAGGACTCTTTTTTCCATGCAGAAGAAAGCTCTCCACCACGGATCCTCAGGTCCTGTGTGTTGCAGGCATTTAATCCACGGGAAAATCCCAGAAGTTGGGGAAAAACCGTCAACATTGGTGAGAAAAAAGACCAATGTCAGCAGAGATTGTCCCAAAATTCCACATTTGTTCAAAATTTACTCCAAATCTTGGGAGAATTCCTCCAAATTGCTCCAAAATCCATCCAGGATCCCAGAATCCAGGGGGAAAATCCCAGAAGTTGGGGACAAACCCCCAACATTGGTGAGAAAAACCAACAAAGTCTGCAGAAATTGTCACAAAAATTTCTAAGTTGTCCCAAATTTACACCAAATCATGGCAGATTTTCTCCAAATTGTCCCCACATCCATCCAGGATCCCGAAATCCTGGGCAAAATCCCAGAATTTGGGGACAAACTCCCAACATTGGTGAGAAAAACCACCAAAGTCAGCTGAAATTGTCCCAAAATTCCTAAGTTGTCTGTAATTTGCTCCAAATGTTGGGACAATCCCCCCAAATGGCCCCCAAATCCATCCAGGATCCCAAAATCCAGGGGAAAATCCCAGAAGTTGGGGACAAACTCCCAACATTGGTGAGAAAAAACACCAAAGTCAGCTGAAATTGTCCCAAAAATTCCAAAGTTGTCCCAAATTTACTCCAACTGTTCGGACAATCCCCTCAAAATTGCGCTAAATCCATCCAGGTTCCCAAAATCCAGGGGAAAATCCCAGAAGTTGGGCACAAGCCCCCAACATTGGTGAGAAAAACCACCAAAGTCAGCAGAAATTGTCCCAAAATTCCAAAGTTGTCCCAAATTTACTCCAACTGTTCGGACAATCCCCTCAAAATTGCGCTAAATCCATCCAGGTTCCCAAAACCAAGGGGAAAATCACAGAAGTTGGGCACAAACCCCCAACATTGGTGAGAAAAATGACAAAGTCAGCAGAAATTGTCCCAAAGTTGTCCCAGATTTGCTCCAAATCTTGGAAAATTGCCCCAAAAGGGCCCAAATCCATCCAGGATCCTGAATTTTTAAATAGTGAAACCATAAAATTCAAACAATAAAAAACCCCTAAAATTAAGTAAAAAATTTAAATATACGTAATATAATAGTAAAAATTAAAAGAGTTTTTAAATTAAAAAAAAAGAAAAAAGAATACACAAAAAATAGCGTGGAAAAATTAAAAAAACCGGCTAAAATCAAAATTAAAAATTGTAAACGAATAATAAATTAAATACCATATTAGATAAATGCAGGTCTCCCCTCGTGCTGTTGGCTGACACAGCTCCAGGGGTATCCTGGCTTATGCAGGGACAAGCAAAACAAAACCAGTGCCTCCCAGAAAACAAGGCTTTTCTAGACAATTCCCAGGTTTGCCTAGAAACAACTTCTATTTTAGGGGGAATCTCAATTTGGATGGACACCCAAATGTGACAAGGCAGCAAGGAACCACCCCATTGTGTCCAAAAGAAGAGCAATTAGGCCTGTATTTAAGTTTTAATGGGATTTATGGAATTAAAAATGCTCTAATTTTAACCTCACAAAGAGATTGATTACAGCAATTCACCATTTAGCTAGTTGATCTGGCAATTTCTGGTGGACATGGTGCTGAACAATGCCTGATTCACCAACATGAACTTGGTAAACATCCTCAGAAATGCTCCCTAAGCAGTACAAAACTCCCAACTAGGATAGAAAATTGGTATTGGCAAGAAATATTCCCTTGCTAAAATCAGAGGGAGGAAAAACAGGAAAAAAGGGAAGGACTAACATATCAACCCTTGCCTGGAAAGCAAGCTCAGGAATTTCTCACAGTAAAAACATTTGGGACAGTCAAGAATTTGGTGGAAGTTCATGGAAGGCTGATTGCAAAGCTGCTGCCTCTGCTCTGATTTTCAAGTGGGAATTCAACAGCTCAAGTTACCCCGCTCCAAGAATTCATTCTCTTTTGGGGCAGTACCAACTCCCATCCCAATTGTATTGGACAGCTGAAACTCTCAGCACACTTGGGAAGTTGCAGTGGAGCAAAAGAGACACAATTCCTGCAAGAACAAAATGCAACTTGACAAAAGTCAGCATTTTTATTTACAAAGCCACAGACAAGGAGGAGTAGGAGGAAGCTCCTGCGTGTGTTTGCGTGTGTGCATGTGCGTGTGTGTGTGTTTCCGTGTGTGCATGTGCATGTGTGTGTGTGCGTGTTTGCGGGTGCGTGTGTGTGCGCGTATGTGTGTGTGCGCGTATGTTTGCCTATTCATGCATGTGCGCGGGTGTATGTGTGTGCGTGTGTGTGCGTTTTCGTGTGTCTGTGTGCATATTTGAAAGCATGTGTGTTTCCGTGTGTGTGCGCCTGTTTGCATGTGTGCATGTGCATGTGTGTACATGCGTGTTTGCATGTGTGCATGTGAGCATGTGTGTGCGTGTGTGCGCAAGTGTGTGTTTGCATGTGGGTGCGTGTATGTGTGTGCACGCATGCGAGTGTGTGTGCGTGCGTGTGTGCATGTGTGCGCGTGTTTGCGTGTGTGCGTGTGTGTGCGTTTATGTGTATGTGTCTGCATGTTTGAAAGCATGCACGTATCCGTGTGTGTGTGCGCATGACCGTGTGTGCATGCGTGTGTTTGCGTATGCGTGTGTGCATGGGCATTTGTGTGTGTTTGCGTGCGCGTGTGTGTGTTTTTGTGTCTGTGTGCATATTTG
Organism: Alauda arvensis; assembly: GCA_902810485.1. Classification (NCBI taxonomy): domain Eukaryota; kingdom Metazoa; phylum Chordata; class Aves; order Passeriformes; family Alaudidae; genus Alauda; species Alauda arvensis. The sequence continues at coordinate 3,689,446 of CADDXX010000028.1, read as the reverse complement.
AAAGCATGCGTGTTCAGTGTGTGGTCCTGTTTGCGTGTTTGCGTGTGTTCTTGTTTCTGTGACTACATGTGCGTGTGTGTGCGCTTGTATGCGAGTGTGCGCAATAGGGTTTTTGCATGTGGGTGTGCACGTGTGTATGTGTGTGTGTATGCATGTCCGTGTTTGCGTGTGTGCGCTTTTTTACGTGTGCGTGTGTGTCTGTGCGTACGTATGTGCGTTTTGCATGTGCGCATGCGCGCGTGTGTGCTTTCGTTTGCTTATGTGTGCGTGTTTGAGTGTGTGCATGTGCATGTGTGCATGTGAGCTTGTGTGTGCGAGTGTGCGTTTTTGCGTGTTTGTGTGTGTGTGCATGTGTGTGCACATGTGCGTGTGTGCATGTGTGTGTTCGTGTTTCCGTGAGTGCCTGTGCGTGTGTGCATGTGCCTTTATGCGTGTGTGCATGTGCATGTGAGCCTGTGTGTGTGAGTGTGCGCAAGTGCGTGTTTGCGTGTGGGTGCGTGTGCGTATGTGTGTCCATGTGTGTTTGTATAAGCGTGTGTGTGCATGTTTGAAAGCCTGCATGTTTGTGAGTGTGCACGAGTGCGAGTTTGTGTGTGGGTGCTGTTGCGTGCCAGCATGTGTGCGTGTGTGCGTGTGTGCATGTGTGTGTGAGCGTGTGTGTGTGAGTGGGCGCAAGTGCTTGTTTACGTGTGGGTGCGTGTGCATGTGTCCATGTGTGCGTGTGTGCGTGTGTGTATGTGCGTGTTTGCATGTGTGCATGTGCGTCTGTGCTTGTGTGTGTGTTGTGTGTGTGTGTGCGTGTGCCGGTGTGTATGTGTGTGAATGTGTGTGTGAGCATGTGTGTGTGAGTGTGTGCAAGTGCGAAAGAGGGTGCTTGTGCGTGTGCGTGTGCGCATATGTGTGCATGTGCGTGTGTGCACGTGTGTGTGCGTGTTTGCGTGTGTATGTTTGTGCGTGTGTGTATGTGTAAGCGTGTGTGCATGCTTGAAGGCATGTGTGTTTGCGTGTGTGCGTTTGCGTGTTTATGTGTGTCTGTGCGCATGTCTGCAAGTGAGTGTGTGTATGTGGGTGCGTGTGCGGGTTTTCAAGTGTGTGCGTGTTTGTGTGTGCGCGTGTGCATGCATGTGTTCATGTTTGCTGGTGTGCATGTGCGTGCGTATGTGTGTGTGTTTGCGTATGAGTGTGTGTGCGAGTGTGTGAGTTTGCGTGTGCGTGTTTGTGTGTGCATGTTTGTGTGTGTGCGTCTGTATTTGTGTGTGTGATTGTGTTCGTGTGCATGTGAGTGTGTGTGTGCAAAAGTGCGCGAGTGCATGTTTGCATGTGTGTGCGTGTGTGTATGTGTGCATGTGCGTGCGTGTGCGTGCGCATGTGTGTGTATGCGCGTGTGTGTGCGCGTGTGTTTGCATGTATGTGTGTGTTTGCATGTGTTTGCAAACTCCGCCCCCATCCTTGGACACTTCACATGACTCCACTCCCATCCCTATTCCCCTTCCCTGACTTCTCTGACAATCCTGGACACCTCCCATGACTCCGCCCCTATCCCTACTCCCTACCAGTGACTCTGCCCTATACCTTGACACATCCCATGTTTCCAATCCTACACTTAGTCTCCTCCGTTAACTCCAACCCTATCCCTACTCCCCTCTCCTTACTCCGCCACCAACCCTAGACACCTGCCATGACTTCTGCCATAGCCGTAGTCTCCTCTTGTGACTTCACAAGCAACCCTAGTCAAGTTCCATGACACCGCCCCTGTCCTGAATCCTTTCCCCTGACTCCAGCCCAAAATGTAGACAGCTCCCATGACTAYGCCCCTATCCCTACTCACCTTCCCTAAACTGCCCCAACCTTTGACACTTCCCACTACTGCACCCCTATCCCTAGTCCCCTCCTATTTCTCCACCCCCACCAGTAGACACCTGCCATAATTCCACCCCAATCCCTTGTCCCTTTCCCATGACTTGGCCCCAAACCTCGACACCTCCCATGATTCTGATCTCACTCTTAGTCTCCTCTGTTGACTTCACAGCTATCCCTAGTCCCCTCCATTGATTCTGCCCCCCAACCCTAGAAACTTCCCATGACTCTGCCCGTATCCCTAGTCCCTTCCTCTGACGTCATGCCAACCCTAGAAACCTCCCATAACCCTGCCCCTATCCCAGGTCCCCTCCCCTGACTCCGCCCCCAACCCTAGACATCTTCCATGTCTCTGCCCCTAATCCTTGTCCCCTCCCCTGACTTCACCTCAACCCCAGACACCTCCCATGACTCCTCCCCTATTCCTAGTGTGATTCCTAGTGTAAGAACTGGCTGCTCCAAGTGTACTTTGTGAACTGGGGGTTTATAGTGTGGTGGAGACTGTACACGCAGTTCACCCAGCGCCAATCCAGGGCTCGCCTCTGCCTTTTGCTGTGGCTACCTGGCATTGATTTTGCAATAAATTTATTTTTATATTTTTTAATTGGACTTGCAAATCCGTTTTATTTGTAACAGTTCTGGTGACCCCGACATGATCCGGTTTTGGGGCTCTGCGATCCCTCCACTTTCCGCTCGGAAAGGGACCTCCACTGATTTAGCTTCTACTGTAAAGAAAAAGGGCACATAAAAGAGGATGAAAGATGAGGCTATCTTCCAGGAAGATTAGGGACGTCAGGGACTTTTTATTCTGGGGTCCAGACCATCGGAAGAGCCCTTGATAAAATTAAGAATAGGACCTCAGAAAGAGATAATACAGTTTTTAGTGGATTCGGGGGCAGAGAGGAGCACGATTAAGAAATTACCGCAGGGATGTGAAAAGAGCTCAGATACCATGACTGTAATCAGTGCCAAAGGGGATCCATTTCAAGTCCCGGTTATAAAAGGGGTGGAAGTAGAAATAGATAAGAAGGCATGTTTAGGAAGTATGCTATTAGTTGAAGAAGCGGACTATAATTTGTGAGGTCAGGATCTGATGGTGGCATTAGGCATCAACCTGATAATAAAAGATTCACAAGTGGTTGTTAGCCTGTATAAATTAACGGTTGAGGACAAAAAATAATATTGATTCAAAGGTTTGGCATACCCCCGGGGAGGCCGGTAGAATATACATGGACCCGATTGAAATGGAGATAGATAGACCTGGGGATCCCATTAGAATAAAACAATATTATATCCCGATGGAGGGAAGGAAAGGGTTGAAACCAGTAATTGACGATCGTGTAAAGAAAGGAACTTTAGAGCCCTGTATGTCCAGACATAATACCTCGATTCTAGCAGTACAGAAACTGGATGGGAGTTATAGACTGGTACAGGACTTACAGGCAATAAATGCAAGAACAAAAACCAAATTCCCTGTGGTAGCTAATTCATATACTTAACTAAGCCAGATTTCCTCTGAAGATTTGTAGTATAGTGTAATAGATTTAAAGGATGCTTTTTGGTCTTGTTCTCTGGCAGAGGGAAGGACAGATTATTTTGCGTTTCAATGGGAGGACCCGGAGACCCACCATAAGCAACAATTTAGGTGGTTCCTCAGGGGTTCGTTGACTCACCTCTTTTTTTTGGGCAGGCCCCAGAACAGCTTTTAAGTCAGTTTACCCCACACAAAGATACTATGCTCCTCCAGTATATAGACGATTTATTAATAGCAGGAAAAACAGAAGAAAGTGTAAGTGAATGTACCGTTGCCCTGTTAAACTTCCTAGAGGAAAAGGGATTAAAGGTGTTTAAGGTAAAATTTCACTTTACTGAACAAGAAGTACAGTATCTCAGGCATTGGCTAGCCAAGGGAAAGAAGAAATTAGACCCAGATAGGATTGCTGGAATCATTGAATTGCCAACGCCCCAAACAAAGAGGGAGATTAGGCAGGTGTTAGGGCTATTAGGCTATTGTAGATGATGGATTGAAGGTTATAGCGATAAGGTAAAATTTTTTGTACGAGAAGTTAACTACAGATAAGATAAAATGGACAGAGGAAAATAACAGAGAATTTAGACAGATAAAAGAAGTATTAATAGCTGCCCCAGTCTTAAGCCTTCCCGATGTAAAGAGGCAGTTCCAGCTTTTTGTGGATGTAAGCAATCATACTGCCTACGGAGTTCTAACCCAGGAGTAGGCAGGGAGTAAAAAACCTGTGGGCTATCTCTCAAAACTCTTAGACCCGGTGAGCAGGGGCTGGCCCACTTGTTTGCMAGCTATTGTGGCTGTGGCATTATTAGTAGAAGAGACAAGAAAAGTTACCTTCAGAGCCCCGCTGGTAGTATATACCCCGCATGATGTGAGAGGGATTTTACAACAAAAAGCAGAAAAATGGCTATCGGACTCGAGATTGTTAAAGTATGCATTCTCACGATCTGGAGTTAAAAACTACAGCTGTACAGAACCTGGCACAGTTTTTGCTTGGGGAAGCCAGCAAAGTACTCACGATTGTACTGAAATAATTGAGTTGCAAACAAAGATAAGGCTGGATTTAGAGGAGGAAGAGTTAGAGGAAGGTGAAAAATGGTTTGTAGACGGATCAGTAAGGATTGTAGAGGGAAAGAGAAAATCTGGATATGCCATAATTGATGGTATTCGAGGTGAGGTTGTAGAGTCAGGTTCTTTAAGCCCTAGCTGGTCCGCTCAGGCATGTGAATTGTTTGCTGTGTTACAGGCACTAAGGAGATTAAAAGGGAAAAAGGGTACCATTTTCACTGACGCCAAATATGCATTTGTAGTGGTACACACGTTTGGTAAAATTTKGGAAGAAAGAGAGTTAATTAGCACTCGCGGGAAGGGATTAATTCACAAGGAATTGATCAAAAAATATCTTAGAGGCAATACAGAGACCTGAGGAAATAGCAGTAGTACACATAAGACATCAGTCAGGGACAAATTTTCGGATTTGAGGAAGTAACTTAGCAGACAAAGAGGCTAAAAGACCGGCACTTCTAGTGGTCAGGGTCCCTGAAATTGAGAACTTATAGGGACAGGAGTTTTCTCCCTGTCCCACCCAGAAGGAAATTGACAGATATAAGGAAATGGGGGGAATTTAGAAGATGGAAAATGGAAATTGCCTGATGGCAGGGAATTGGTCTCTAAGAGTTACACAAGGAAAATTTTGTGGAGGTTACACCAGCAAACCCACTGGGGAACACAGGCACTAGCAGAACAGTTTTTGAGATTTTTCGGTTGCAAGGGAATCTATGAGATAGCGAAGCAGGAGGTATGGAACTGTATGGTATGTCAGAAAATAAATAAAGTTAGGACAAGGCAAGCCGCCCTGGGAGGTTCTGCCACTAGCTTATAGACCATTTGGGATAGTTCAGGTAGATTTTACCAAGGTCCCAAAAATTGGAAGATACAAGTATTTACTAGTCATAGTAGATCAACTGACCAGATGGGTAGAGGTTTTTCCTTGTGCCCGAGCCACAGCACGAACAGTCTCTAAATTTTTGCTGGAAGAAATTGTACCGAGATATGGGATAATAGACTCCATAGACTCAGATCAGGGCATTCATTTCACATCAAAAGTGAGAAAAGAATTAGCTGACGCCTTGGAATCAGATGGGAGTATCACACTCCTTGGCACCCTCAGAGTTCAGGGAGGGTGGAAAGGATGAATCAGACACTGAAAGCCCAACTCTCAAAATTAATGATAGAAACGAAGATGTCATGGGAAAAATGTCTCCCTTTGGCACTACTAAATATTAGGACCCAACCTCATTCAGAGACCGGATTATCCCCATTTGAAATGCTTTGTGGGATGCCCTATGAACATGGGATGCCTGTGGGACATCCGAGGGTAGAGGATAATCAAATTCAGCCTTACTTAATAGTGATTAACAAAAATCTTCAAGAAATGAGGAAATGTGGGCTGGTGTCACAAAACACTCCATTGGGATTTGCCATACACAAAATAACCCCGGGAGACAAGGTATTGATAAAATCATAGAAAGAGGTGCCACTTGTGCCTCATTGGGAAGGTCCCTTTGTTGTCCTCCTAACAACAGATACAGCCATATGGACAGCCGAGAAGGGTTGGACCCATGCATCGCAGGTTAAGAAAGTCACTGGATTTGAGGAGGAGGAGCCCGGGTGGAAACTTGCATCTCTGCTGGGGGACCTGAAGTTAAAACTCCAGAGACTGAATAGATGAACAAGTATGCAATAAGGTAGGTGCTCACCTCCTGGTTGTCTATGTTTCCCGTGGATACACTATAGGTGTGGATATTGTAAGGAGGTCATTCATTGTGAACGGGGAGCTAGACCTATTGGGTTGTGTTCAAAGTGCTATAAGATTGAGCTAAGTCTGACCACCTTATTCTTTAGGCTAGCCACCCAACGTGGAATTATAGAATTAGACTAAAGGGAATGATTTCAGTGCTTCACCCATGGGGTGAGGGGAAAGTTAAATGAAAGAGCACAACCACTCATAATAGAACAAATTGTAGAGTGCCTTGCAGTGCAGGAGAAGTAATAGCAACGTGTTTTTAGGGGGGTTTTTAGGCGGAGATATGAGGCCAGGTCAGACTATCGGGACCCAGAGGATATCTCTTCCTGCCAAGAAAATGGTTCTCCTTGTCGCTGGAGGCACCCCTGTGGGCGCAGGCAAAGGCAGAGGAGTACTCCCGTGGGTTATCCTGACGATCCTGTGCCTAGCCGAATGCCAGGTAATGGGCCTTCAGGTGGAGAAACAGCCGGACATTAGGCAGCCAAACCCTATGAGAAAGTGTGGGCTTTGTCTCCAGAATGTCTCAGGAGAAAGACACCAGACCCAGCACGATTGCCCAGAGGATGCAGTGGTAAGGCCTGCTGGCGTAACGGCACTCTATTTGAAATTTGCAGATTGGCGGGGAAACTAGTTTGTTTGAATCCCCAGGTCAAGCCCAAAAAGAGGAGGTCAGAACTAGCTCTCCAGGCAGACAAGTACCAGAGGACAAAAAGAGATGTGGGGTGGGCACCAAATATGCAACCAGTGTAATCGGATGGTATGGATGGGAGGTAGGAAGGAATTGACCTTTGTGGCCTACCTTCAGGTGAACAAATTATGTTATGATAGTGAAAACCTTGGGATATGTTCCATGAATGGGAAAACCTATTGGGTGGGAAAGAATCTTAAGTATGGAAAAATTCCATCCAAAAATGAACCTATCATATTAGACCTTCTTGGGGAAAATGACGAAAGAACTTGTTTAAAATATGAGGAGGTTTTCTGCTTCACACAGGATCAGGAAGACTTGGATCCAGAAAATAAGATTAAACAGATATCTCAGGAGGTAAAAAGACAGGAGTCCATAGCCAGAAAATATAAATTGGAACAGGAAAGGATGAAAACGTTAAGTGAACAATAGGAGAAACTAGAGAAACAATACGATGATAGGGTTCTCTCTGCATCAGATAGGAATTTGTTCTTAGATTTAATGCAGGAAATAGCCACTGAACTCGGCCTGTCAAACTGTTGAATCTGTGGAGGTGTGAAGTCTGCTGACAAGTGGCCCTGGAAAGATGAAGGTCTGGCTCCAGAACAACTTCTAAAATGGAACAGCGACCAAATTTCCAAAACAATTCTTAGACCAAAGGGTGGGTGTTAAGCCAGAGGGTAATTGGTACTTTCTGTATAAGCAGAGAAGGAAAAGAGTGTATTGAAGTGGTAGAGTATACACCTTGTATATCCACCCTAGCAGTAAATTCAGATAACAAAACTAAAGTCTGGCAACCCGAACCTCCCTCAGGGTATTGGAGTAAAGAGAAGACAGGGAAATGTGACTGGGAAGATCAAATTGGACTATGTTGGCACCCGAGTTCTGGAGCCAATCCTTACCATGGACTGGCAGACTTTAGGGAACAGTGGGAAAAGCCTGAATCTAAAAGGATAAAATGGAAAGCTCCAGCAGGGATCTACTGGATATGGGGGGAAAAGGCGTACAGCGAGCTGCCCCAGAATTGGAAAGGGTCTTGTACACCCGGGATGATTCGGCCGTCCTTCTTTATCCTGCCTAGGTCAGAAAGCAACCAGCTGGGTGCCCCCTTATATGAAACCTTGGGTAGGGAGAAAAGAGAACTGAGGAAGGAACTCCCCAAGGCAGGGGGTAACCAAAAGTGGGGAAATGAGGACTGGCCAGCAGAGAGAATAATTGAGTATTATGGACCAGCTACATGGGCCCATGATGGAAGTTGGGGATACCGAACTCCCATCTGCCTGCTGAACTGACTTAYAAGATTGCAAGCAGTAGTAGAAATTGTTTCCAACCATACCTCTGATACCTTAGAACTTTTGGAAAAACAACCTTCACAAATGAGGGCTTTTGTGTATCAGAACTGCATAGACCTGGACTATTTACTTGCAGAGGAAGATGGGGTATGTAGAAGGTTTAATGAGTTGGAGTGTTGTATTGAAATTGATGATTATCGGGAAACAATCCAGGGTTTAGCAGCTGAGATAAAGAAGGTGGCCCATGTCCCAGTACAAAAATGGAATTCAATGCTGCAGGCTTCATGGTGGGATCAGCTATTTGAGGGATCCTGGTGGAAGAAGGTAGGATTCTTAATACTTTGCTCTGTGGCTGGTATAATTTTCCTACTCTGTTTAATTCCTTGCTTTATTTGACTAATACACTCAGTTGTACAAGGAATGCAGGTTGCAGCTATGCCAGTAGATCCAGAAATGGCCACAGGGAAAACAGGGAATGCTCCCCCAACCAACAATATTATGAAATTAAAGGAGAAAAAGGAAAAGAAGGATAGGGTTGCCGAAGTTATAGAAAAATTTGAGATTAGGGCAAAACAGGAGTCAGAAGAATATGATCAATATTGCACCACTCATTGTCGCCGCCCGCTCCTCGCTGGCACGGCAACAATGTGACGCCGCCCGCTCCATGCTGGGGTTGCAACACACAGGGGAATTCCCGGCTCTGACGCCACGGGTTCTCACCTTCGGTCAGCTTGGTTTAAGAAAGACGAGAAGGGTTCTTGTCCAGGGGATCTGAGAGTCCGTTTATTAAGGAGAACAAAAAGCACACAAGGGACCCCCAGATGCAGCATGGGCCAAGAACACTAACTGGCCTGAGATGGCGGGTTTTATACCGTACAATCTAGGGCGTGGTTCACAATCATGCTCCAATTACCAGAGGGGCAGGACCTGCCCCCCACATCGCTTGGGGCAGAGGCAGCCTGCCTCAACTCATCACGAGATTTGGGATGATTATAAAGATGAATTTTAAAAGGGAAGGTACCTCAAGATTTATGTTGTATAATAAAGTTTTTGGTTTGATGTTTTCTGTTTTTGTATGTTAGCAGAACATGAATTAATGTATCGATGTAAAAGGGGAGGGATTGTGATAGATGCCTCAAAATAATTAATGTTTTAACTGCTAGATTAAGTGTTACAATGTTATATTATAAAATCCTAAGTCGTGCCACAATAAAGGTTGGGAAGGGGACTGCAGAATGTACACATTAAGATCATATCACCGGAGACAAGGATTTGCAATAGAAAGACAGGTGGACTCGCAAATCAGATCGATATTGGACCGGTGATGAGGGCAGTTACCATCAGTTGAGGGCAGTTACTAAGACCATCAGCATCGATGCTGCGGATAACATCTGAATGGGACTCCTCGGAAATCCATTCAAACACCCATCTCCGTCCGGAAAACTATTCAGCAGTCCAGCAATGCTGAAAGGATGAATATGCAACAAGGACTGTACACCGAATAGACTGATGCAATATGGCCTCCGGGCAGAAAAGCAGTATAAGAACTGGCTGCTCCGAGCGTACTTTGTGAACTGGGGGGTGTACAGTGCAGTAGAGACTGTACACGCAGTTCACCCAGCGCTGATCCAGGGCTCGGCTCTGCCTTTTGTGGTGGCTACCTGGCACTCTGCCAGTCGATTTCGCAATAAATTTATTTTTATATCTTTTAAATGGATGTGCAAATTCATTTCATTTATAACACTAGTCCCATCCCCTGACTCCACCCCCAACCCTAGAAACCTCCCATGACGCTACCCCTACCCCTAGTCCCCTCCTCTGACTCTGCCCCCAACCCTAGACAACTCCCATGACTCCGCCCCTATATCTAGTCACCACCCCTGTCTCTACCTCCAATCCTTGGCACCATTGATGATTACCCCTATCCCTTGCCACAACCTCTGACTCGGCCCCCAAAATGAGACAATCCCACTGATTCCGCCCCTACGCCTTGTCGTCTCCCCTGACTCCGCCCCAACCCTAGACCCCTCCAATGACTTGGCCCCTATCCCTACTCCCCTCCCCAACTACCGCCTCCAAAGCCAGACACCACCCATGATTCCGCTCCTATCCGAGGCCCCTCCCCTTACTCTGGCCCAACCCTAGAGACTTTCCATGACTCCGCCCCTATCCCTAGTCTCCTCCCCTGACTCCGCACCCAAACAGAGACCTCTTCCCTGACTCCACCCCTATCCCTAGTCCTGTCCCATGACTCCGCCCCAACCCTAGATACCTCCCATGATTCCACCCCTGTCCCTAGCTCCCTCCCATGACTATTCTCCAGAATTAGACACCTCCCATGAATCTACCCCCATTCCTAGGCACATCCCATGACTCCGCCCCCTACCCTTTGTCCTCTCCCATGACTTCGCTCCAACCCTAGAAACCTCCAATTACTCTGCCCCATCCCTAGTCCCCTCCCCTGACTCTGCCCCAAACCTAGACACCTCCCATGACTCCGGATTTATCACTAGTCTCCTCTTCTGACTCTGCCCCTATCACTACTCCTCTCCCCTCTCTCTGCTCTGAACCTAGACACCTCCTATCAGTCCACCCCTTAAAATAGACCCCTGCCRGACTCCGCCCCAAACCGAAGATGCCTCCCATCACTCCGCCCCATTCCGAGTCCCCTTCTATGACTCTGTCTATCCCCTAGACAACTCCCATCATCCCACCCTGTCTCTAGTACCAGCCCATGACCCCACACATACCCCAGACACCTCCCATGACTTTGACACTATCTCTAGTCCCCTCCTATGACTTCACCCAAAACCTCGTCCCCTCCCATGACTCCTACCTTATCCCTAGTCCCCTCCCACGACTCCGTCTACAAAGTCTAGATGGCTCCCATAACTCCGCCCCTATCCCTAGTGCCCTTCCATGATTCCACCCACACCCTAGATACTACCCATGACTCCACCCCTATCCCTACACCCCACCCCTGACTGTGCCCTAGACCTAGACACCTTTCACGACACCGCCCCTATCCCAAGGCCCTTCCCCTTACTCCGTCTTATCCCTAGTTCCCTCCCTTCTGTCTGGGCTGACCCTAGATGCCTCCCATGACTCCGCCCCATCCCTAGTGCCCTCCCCCCCATCTCCATCTACAATGTTGGACAAGTCCCATGATTCCGCCCCATCCTTAGTCCCCTCCTCTGACTACGCCCCCAACCTAGTCACCTCCCATGACTCTTCCCCTATTCCTAGTCTCCTCTGTTGACAACTTCCCTGAACCTAATTGTCTCCCCTGACTCTGCCCCCAAGTCTAGACACTTCCCATAACTACGCCCATATCCCTAGGCCCCTCCACTGACTCCAACCCAACCCTTGACACATCCCCTGACTCTGCTGCTATCCCAAGTCCCCTCCCCTGAGTCCACCCAAACACTAAACACCTAAAATATCTTTTGTCACTTTCCCTAGACCCGCGCCCTGACATTGCCCCAAAATGTAGACACCTCCAACAGCTCTGCCCACACTCCTAGTTACCTCCATCGACCACTTCCCTACCCCTGGTCATCTCCTCTGACTCCACCCCCAACCCTAAACACCTCCCATGACTCCACCCCTATCCCTAGTCCCTTCCCCTGACTCTGACTCTCAAAACTAGACACCTCCCATGACATCGCCCCTATCCCAAGTCCCCTCCCCTGACTGCACCTCCAACCATAGACACCTCCCATGACTCCGCCCCTATACCTAGTCCCCTCCTCTGACTCCACCCCCAACGCTAGACTCCTCACATGACTCTGCCTCTATCTCTAGTTACCACCCCTGTCTCTATCTCTCACCATTGGCACCTGCCATGACTCTGCCTCTCTCTCTAGTACCCTCCCCAGACTCTGCCCCCTGGAAAACTTCCCTGAAGTCTTCCATGAAAACTTCCATGAAGCCGCCACTATCCCTAGTCCCTGTCTCTATTCCCCTGACTAGTCAGTCCCTATTCCCCTGACTCTGCCTCCAAACCCAAGCACCTCCCATGAGTCCCCCCCTATTTCTGGTCTGCTCCACTGACTGCGATCCTATCCCTAGACCCCTTCCTTTACACTGCCTCTATCCCTTGTCCCCTCCCCTGATTCCACCCCAACCCTGGACACCTACCAGGACTCTTCCTCAGTCCCTAGTCCCCACCCCTTACTCTGCCCCTAAATGTACACCTGTCCTCTGACTTTTTCTCTAACACTGGTACCCAACCCTCACTATGCCCAGAACCCTTGACCCCTCCCATGACTCCACCCACTATCCCTTGTCCCCTCCCCTCACTTTGCCCCAAACCCTTGACCCCTCCACTGACTCCACCCCCTATCCCTAGTCCCCTCCCCTAAACCCGCCCTAAGTCCTAGGCCCCTCCACTGACTCCACCCCCCAAACCTAGTCCTCTCCTCTCACTTCACCCCCAGCTCATGACTTCTTTTCTGACTCCTCCCCATGTCCCTAGTCACCTCCGCTGACTCTGCCCCCTATCCCTAATCCCCATCCCTGACTCTGCCTCCATTCTACACAGCGCCCCTGATTCCGTTCCTATCCCTCTTCCTCTCCCCTTATTCCAACTCCAACCCAAGGCCTCTCCCCTGACTAAACCCCCTAACCATTGACCCCTCCCCTGACTCTGACCAAAATCATAGACCCCTCCCCTGACTCCGACCAAAACCCTAAAACCCTCCCCTGACTCCGCCCCCTATCCCTATCCCCTTTGACTCCATCCCCAAGCATAGACACCTCCCTATTCCTAGTTTCCTCCTCTGACTCCGCCCCAAACCCTACACAGCTCTCATGACTCTGTTACTATTCCTCGTCCCTTCTCTTGACATCACCCATATCTATAGTCCCATTACCTGTCGCAGCCTCCAAACGTAGACCTCTCCCTTGACTCCGCCCCTATGCCTAGTCCCTACCACAGACAGCGCCCCCAACCCTAGACACCTCCTATGATCCCGCCCCAATCCCAAGTCCCCTCTCTTGACTTCGACCTAAACCATAGACACCTCCCATGACTCTGCCCCAATTCCTAGTCTCATCCATCTACAACTTCCCTATTCCTAGTTGTCTCCCATGACTCTGCCCCCAACGCTAGACACCTCACATGATTCCACCCCTATCTCTAGTCACCACCCATGTCTCTACCTCCCATCCTTGGCACCTGCTATGCTGAGTCTCCTCCCCAGACTCCGCCCTCAACCCTGAAAAAGTCCCATGAGACCTCCCCTATCCCTTGTTGACTCCCCTGACTCTGCCCCAAACCCAAGGCACTTCTCATGACTCCGCCCCTATAACTAGTCCCCTCCCCTGACTCTGCTCAAAACCTAGACACTTCCCATGACTCCACCCCTTTTCTCTCCTCCTATGACTCCACTCCACCCCTTGACATCTCCAAATTTTCCACCCCTATACCCAGTCCCCTCCCATGACTCCGCCCCAACCCTAGACACCTCCCATGACTCTGCCCCTTAACCTACCCTCCTCCTTCTACCTAGTCCCCTCCCCTGACTCCACCTCAGCCCTTGACACCTCCCATGACTCCACCCCTACCCCTAGTCCCCTAGCTTGACTCTGCACCTGTCCCTTCTCCTTTCCTCTGCCTCTGCCCCCACCCCAGACACAGTCAATTATGCCACCCCTATCCCTGGTCTCCTCTGGTGACTCCGCCCCTATCCCTACTCCCTTCCCATGACTCTGCCCCAACACTAGACACCTCCATTTTGTCCGCCCCTAACCCTAGTTTCCTCCCAAGACTCTGCCTGAACTCGAGACATCTCCCATGACTCTGCTCATATCCCTTGTCTCTTTTGTTGACTCTGTCCCTATCCCTGGTCCCCTCCCATGACTCAGCCCCAACACTAGACACCTCCTATTACTCTGCCCCAACCCAAACTACACTGCCACTAACCAAATTACAGAAAGAAAAGCCTTTCTTTTAAGCTATATTTCTATTTTATTGAATTATTATTTTTATATTGATATTTACCATTTCCATTTTTCTTTTATATTAACATAATTGTGGTTTTTATTTTATTATAATATATGTAATATTTACTATTATCTAGTTTATTTTTAATATTTTTATTCTAAGTTTAATATTTATAGATCTATTTATTTCTTATGAAATATTTTTATTGAGTTTTTTCTATTCTTGTGTTTTTCAAACTTTTGTACATTTGTTTGCATTTTTAATTGATTCTTTAAAATATATGATTTCATTAACATAACACATCACAATCACAATGAAGTGGAATTGAATGAGCCTCCTTTTCTAAGAGTCAATGATTTCATTATTATTTTAAAAATTTGGTATATTTTCTCTTTGGAGGTTTTTTTGTTTGGGTTTTTGTTTGTTTTTTTTGTGAGGGTTTTTTGTTTTGGTTTGGTTTTTTTTTTGTTTGCTTTGTTTTGGAATTTTTTTAACAAGTAATGAGGTTCAGAGAGTTACAAAATAAAATGCCTACTTTGTTTTATTGCTACCTCTGAAACACAGCTGGCCATTAAGTGACTGCAGGTGTCACTGTCAGTGGCCAGAACGAGAACTCTGAGGGGGTTCAAAGGCAAGAAAGGGCACCGTGCTGCTCACAGCTTTCTCTGTTCAGGGTTTGAATTTAGCAGAAAACACAGAGGTTTTGCCAACTGCACTCTCAATTCTATCCAGGCATCCAGGGGACGTGGATGTAATTTCTCAACTTCTCATTTGCAACAGCCAAACTTCCACATGCACCGGGTAAGAAAGAGTCAGGAAATAAAAAAGAAAAAAGGAACAAAGAAAACATGAAAAACTAAATAAAATAAATAAAAAGACATAAAATAAAATAACAAACAAAAGAAGAAATAAAAAAGGCAAAACCTAAAAACTTAAATAAAATTTAGAAGTAGTAAAAAAGTATTAAAATAATAAAAGAAAAGATAATAAAAGACATCAAATTTTAAAATTTTAATTAATTCAAAAAGATTTAGAATAAAAAATTAAGAATTCAACGAAAACATTAAAAATAAACAAAAAATTTAAAAGTAATTTTAAAAAGTAAAAAAAAATTAAAAATAAAATACTAAAATTAAGGGGGAAAATTAATTATAAATAATAAAAGAGGAAAAACAAAAACATTTTTTAAATTTATAAAAAGGAAAAGGAAAACACCAAAAATAAAATTGCAAGCAAAAATTAAAAAAAAACAAAATGAAAATAAAAAACCAAAATAAATAAACAATCAATTAAATACTTTATTAGATAAATGCAGGTCTCACCTCATGCCATTGCCTAACAGAGATCCAGGTACATCCTGGATTATGCAGGGATAGGGAAACACAACCCAGTGCCTCCCAGAAAATCAGGTTTTCTAGACAATTTCCAGGTTTGCTTGGAAACAAATTCTCTTTTATCCGGGAACTCACTTAGGACAGGCAGAGAAAGGAGGCCAAGAAGAATATGTCCAATCCCTGCCAAAAATTGCTCTAGAAGAACCCTGCCAATAACCACAATAAAGCCAAAAAAAGGCCTTCCTTTTAAGCTATATTTCAATTTGGCTTATCTTCATTATTTTTATATTTATTACCATTTCTCTTCTGTAGTCATGTCTATGGATATGACAGAGAATACATGCTATTCTAGAACTGTATGTACAAGCTAATATGGAACATTATCAGTCTTGATGTGCTATGTTTTGTATTTTCATCTATTTACATATTTTATTGCATATTTTTATTTCTATTTTTCTACTTGTATTTTTCTATTGTTGCATTTACTTTTAACTTCATTTGTTTCTATTTTAATCTCTGTTTTAAACTCTATGAATTCATTAACCTAACACATCAGCACTACAATTAATTAAAACACAATTAGCCTGGTTTTCTAAGGAGTAAAGATTTAATTTTTACTCAGATAATATTGGTACATTGTCTCCTTGTGTGTTTTGTGTTTGTTTGGCTTTGGGTGGTTTTGTTTGCTTTGCTTTGGATTTAGCAGAAAATGCAGAGGTTTTGCACTCTCAGTGATATCCAGAGCTCAAAGGACGTGGACGGCAGTTTCCAACTTCTCTGCCAACAGCAAAACTTCCAGGTACTCAGGGTGAGAAAGAGTAAGGAAAATAAATCAAGAAAAAAAGGAATAAAGAAAACATGAGAAAAGAAAATTAAAAGACAGGAAATAAAACAAAAAGTAAAAAAAAACCCAGAAATAAAATAAAAATTTAAAAATTAAACTAAAATTTAACAGTAACAAAAAATAAAGGAAAATATAAAATAAAAAAGAACAGAAGAAATAAATACACTTTTAAAACCCCTACAATTAAAAAATCAAAATGAACAATCAAAAAACAGAAAATAAAAAAATAAAATTACAAAAGAGAAAACACTAAAGAAATAAAATAAAAATTCAAAATAAAATATTTAAAAGTCATAAAAATAAAGTAAAAAATAAAATAAAAATAAAAGAAATAAATACAATTTAAAAGCCCCTAAAAATAAAAAATAAAATAAAATAAAAAATTAAAACCCACCAAATATAAAATAACAAATTTAAGAAATATACCAAAAATTTAAAAATAAAATAAAATTTAAAAGTCATTAAAAATAAAGTAAAAACTAAAAGAAAAAGAAAAAACATTTTAAAACCTAAAATTTTAAAATTTAAACTTTTTTAAATTAAAGAAATAATACAACCATTCTAAATAAAAAATTTATTCCAAAAAGTAAAAAATAAAATTATTAAATACAAAGTTATAAATAAAAAGGTAAAAATAAAAATACAAATTACATTAAAAAATACAGTGCAAAAAAAGGGGGAAAATACCCAAAATAAAACCAGTAATAAAATAAAAAAGCATGAAAAAATAAAAATGAAAACATAAAATACAAAAACCAAAAACTAAAACAGAAAAATAAAATAATAAATAAAATCCAAAATCAAATAAATACAGCTCTCACCTCGTGCCATTGCCTGGCACAGCTCCAGGTGTATCCTGACTTCTGCAGGGGCAGGGAAGCACAAGCCAGTGCCTCCCAGAAAATCAGCATTTCCAGACAATTCCCAGGTTTGCCTGGGAAAAAATTCTATTCTAGCAGAGAACTCACTTAGGATGAACATCCAAATGTGCCAAGGCAGAAAAGAACCACCCCACTGTGTCCAAGGAACAGAAATTAACCCAGGATTTCAGTTTTAGTGGGATTCATGTGATTAAAAATGCAGGAAATTTAACTTCATCAAGAGATTAATTATGGCAATTCAACACTCAGCAAGTTTTCCTGGTAATTTAACAGAATTCTGTGCCTATGGTGGTGAACAATGCCCCATTTACCAATGCGAATTGGCTAAACTTCCTTGGAAATGTGCCCTAAGTACTACAAAAATCCCAACTAGGATAGAAAATTGGCATTGGCAAGAAATATTCCCTTACTGGTATCAGAGAGAGGAAAAACACCAAATAACAGGAAGGAATAACATACAAACCCCAGCTGGCCTGGAAAACAAGCTCAGGAATTTCTCACGCTACAAGACATTTGGGACAGTCAGGAATTTGGTGGAAGTTCATAGAAGGATGATTTCAAAGCTGCTGCCTCTGCTCTGATTTTCAGGGGAATTGGGAATTCAACAGGTCAAGTTACCCCTCTCCAAGAATTATCTGTATTTTGTGGCAGTAACAACTCCAATTCTAATTGTATTTGACAGCTAAAACTCTCAACAGATTTGGGAAGTTTCAGTGGAGCAAAAGAGCCACAATTCCGGGAAGAACAAAATGCAACTTGACAAAAGTCAGGATTTTTATTTACAAATATGGACAAGGAGGAGGAGGAAGAGGAGGAGGGCACCAGGAACACGCTCCAGCATGGAAACAATGATTTCTTGTACATGGCAGGAAATCCCCCTGACAGTCTCTGGTTGTGGTCAGGGAAATATCCAGGAGTCCAAGTGGGAACCTTGGACTGGGAGAAGGTTTCTCTTCTTAGTGGCTCTCTCCTTTTTTGCCAACTACCTGGAAGAGGGGGGGAAAAAACACCAAAAAACCAGGAATCAAGTTCCAAACTTGGGCAGGATGTCCTTGATTCAGGCAGATTGAAGTGCAACTCCCAGGGATTGAGTCCAGCTGGGGAGCTCTGGAATCTGGGATTGCCCATGGGATTCAAGGGCTGGAAAAGCACGCCCAGGTTTAGTGCTGGGACACAGCAAGGTCTCAGCTCAGGGCTATAGCTGCCACTGACTGGACAGAGCTGCGACAAGAGCCCAAAGCCAGCTTCAACATCCAGCACTACACCCAGGAGAAACTCAGGTGGGAGACGCTCCCATCGTGACCTCCCCCTGCAGCTCCTCCAAAACAGGAGAACCTATGGAAACCATCCAGAAATCCCTGCATTTCCAGGCATTACAAAGCAAGCCCCCAAGCCCTCTCAGCCCTGAACCTCCTGGACCTGCTGGAAGCATTCTTCTGCTCCTTGCTTCTCTTCAGGCTGCAGGAGGGAAGAATTCTCCCTGGCCATCCCACAAAATAATTAGGAGCTGCTAGGAAAAGCATACCTAAAGCCCACTGCCAGAGTTCAATTTGGCATTCCTGTAAATTTGTTTCTTCCTGGTGTGATTCCATATGGACTTCACATAGATTAGGCAAAGAAGTGAGGGCAAAAAGGAAAAGCAGAGTTGCAGGATGGTGGACGGTGTTCACAAAGCATGGAATATCAAGAGAAATATTCTAGACCACTCAGAGGAAAAGAGGGACAAGTGGCTCATGTGTATTCTCTGGAAAACCCAGCAGATGGAGATGGATTTGGAAATGGATATTTCAGCATCTCAGCTGCCCCAGCCATTCTTGCCCATCCCATCCCCCCTTCCCAAAGGAAACTCGATTCCTGCCACACCCCTGCCCCTTCCTCCACCCAGGCTGATCCCCGTTCTCCTTTCCCATGAGGACATGAACAAAAGCTTTGGTGGAGTTGTAGAGGATTCAATCCAGGCTGGATTGACCCAGGGCTGCCCAGTGTCACTTTCCAATGGCAAGCTCAGATAAAAATGGAACAGAAGTGGCAAAGAGGAGTGCTGAGGGCAGGGTCTGGAGCAGCGAGAGCAGGGAAAGCTGAGCTGATGAGTCAGGAGGTGAAATGCTCTGGGATTTGGGAAGGGTGGGGCTGAGCAGACGCAGGGAGCAGAGACAGTCCTGGCAGCAGTGTGCAAAGGCTCCTGGAGCTGTGGCAGCCTCAGGGCTGCAAACATTGCCTGGGGAGCCTGGTCAGTGGCCAAGCTCCCTGGAGGGAAGAAGATTTTGCTCCTCTGCAGCCCAGACCTGGCCTGGGCTGCAGTGCTTGCTGGCCCCAAGCCAGAAGTCAGAGTGCCCCTGCGCTGGCTCATGGGACGAGTGGCAGCCTCCGGGCTGCTGGGGGACTGCATCTGCTGGGCTGCTGCCAAAGACAGCCAGTGCCAGCAGAACTCTTGGAAAGGGGCAGTCCCTGATTGGTGGCAGGCTCAGTGGCACAGAGAGAAAGTCAGCTTGCAGCYGCTGCTCCTCAGCAGGGAAGAGCAGCAATTGCTGCCTAGGAGAGACTCTTGCCAAGGGCCTGCAGCCACAAGAAACAGGCAATGGTTTCATGCCGGCTGAGGGCAGGCTGAGATGGCATGTGGGGCTGGAGATGTTCCCTGGCAGGGTGCTGGGGCCCTGGCTCAGGCTGGCCTGAGAAGCTGCAACTGCTCCTGAATGGCTGGAAGCTTCCAAGGTCTGCTTGGACTGGGCTTCCTGCCCAAAAGGGATGGGATGGGATGGCATGGCATGGGGTGTTGTGCGGTTGAGCCAGCTAGTGTTTGAGTTGCAGTGTGGAGGTGGTGTGAAGTTTGGCAGGGGTGGGGATTGGAATGGAGTGTTTGGGTGGTTTGGGCTGTTGGAGTAGGGAAGAAGAGGGAGGGAAAGCAAGAGGCACTTTGGTCAGGCTGCTGCTGCTTGTAGGAATTTTGGGGCCTAGAAGTGTCTTGTTGGAGGTTTCAGTGAAATTGGGAAGGCTGAGGTCAAGGTGGCCAGCTGTGAAGGGCTGAGAGGAAGTGACAGTGATACAGGGAGGACAAAGGAACCGCATTCCAGG